>LPNX010170767.1:395855-424571 GCA_001517045.1 Pseudotsuga menziesii
TCAGATAGACATGCTAACTCAACTGCTGGAGAAGAATGGCATCTCCCTTCCAGAAAGCTCAAAGAAGAGAGAAGGAGGATCAAGTTCAGATGACAGAGAGAGAGTTCATGCTCTAGTTGCTGGCACATCAAGCTCACCTAGTTTTATCATTGATTCTGGAGCTTCAAGACACATGGTTTCGACTAAGGAGGCCTTCTCCTCACTGGATATGTTGAAAGGACCATCTATTGTACTGGGAGATGACTCTCTCACTGAAAGTTTAGGAAAAGGAAGGATAGATATTGATCATGGTAAGTTCAGCAATGTGCTGTATGTCCCTGGTCTCCCCTCCAACCTCCTATCAGTGTACCAGATGACCCACACTGGGTCTCCTAAGAAGGTCATATTCTCCGCCGATGAAGTTGAGATCACAGAAATCTCAAGTGGTAGAGTCATTGCAAAAGGAGTAGCGAATCATGCTCAAAAGGTATACATGTTTTCACACTTCCTACCTTACTCAAACCCCTCTACTCTTCTTATCCATGCTAATGAAGCTAGCAAGCTATGGCATGAAATATTTGGCCATCTAAATTACAAGTATCTGTTTGATCTTAGTGAGAAAGATATGGTCATAGGGTTGCCCAAGATAAAATTTTCCAAAGGAGTCTACCAACGTTGTATCCTAGGAAAACACCCAGAGCACAAATTTGAGAAAGCTAGTCATGAGAGAACCTCTGCACCCCTCGAGCTGATTCACAGTGATGTTGCTGGCCCATTCCCTCATATGTCCATGAGTTAAGACAAATATGCATTGACCTTTATTGATGATTTTTCCAGGTATTGTTGGGTTCACTTCATGAAACACAAGTTTGAAGTTTTTGGCCTATTCAAAGTCTTTAAGGCTTTGGTTGAAAACTAGTGTGGAAGGAAACTCAAGGTCCTCAGATCTGACAATGGTAGTGAGTATGTCAAGTCTGATTTTATTAAATATTGTTCAAATGTAGGTATTCAGATGCAGCATTCTATCCCCTACACACCACAGCAAAATGGTGTTGCAGAGAGGAAGAACAGATCACTGAAGAAGATGGCAACATGCATGATGGAGGCCAAAAATTTGCCACCAAAGTACTGGGCCGAAGCTATCAACTGTGCAGCCTATATCCAGAATAGGGTGCCTCACAAACATCTTGATGGTATGACTCCCTTCGAAGCATGAAGTGGGCACAAGCCAGATGTGACCCATTTCAGGATTTTTGGCTCAAAGGCATGGGCTAGAATCCTGACAGAGAAGAGGAAGGCTTTGCAGCCCCAAAGCCAAGAGTGTATTTTTGTTGGATACTCTGAAGATTCAAAAGGGTACAAGTTGATAAAATTGAGCACAAACAAAGCCTTCATTGAAAGGTGTGTTCATTTTGAAGAAGAACCCCTTGCAGAAGTGGAAGTTGGTGAAGCCTCTTCACCACCTGAACCTCAAGAAGTAAGTAAAGAGTTTGTTGAACATGCTGATTCTGATTTGTCTGATGGAGATGAGTTTATTGCAGACCCAAACAGCCCCACAAGACCTAAATGGGAATCCAAGACACTACATGCAGCAGGAGAGCTAGCTGGGGATCCCAATGACCCAAGGAGGACTAGATCTCAATTTGAGAGTGGTCTGTGCATGAAGGATCCTATGTTTGCTGAAAAATGCTATTTGATGGTGGAGTCTGATCCTCAAACATATGAAGAAGTAGCAGGAGATCCAAGACGGAAATCTGCCATGAAGGAGGAGTTCAGCTCACTCCAGAAGAGCAACACATGGGAGCTAGTGGATCTTCCTCCAGGAAGAAAGTTAGTCCAGTGTAAGTGGGTCTATAAGACCAAGTTTGATGCTGATGGTTCACCACTGAAGTACAAGGCTATATTGGTAGCTAAAGGATACTCACAGGTTCATGGCATTTATTACAATGAGACCTTTTCCCCAGTGGCAAAGATGGATTCCATCAGGCTAGCTCTAGCCATTGCAGCCTCAAGGCAATGGGAGGTACATCATATGGATGTAAAGTGTGCCTTCCTGAATGGAGATCTCACTGAGGAGATATATATGCAGCAGCCTCAAGGTTTTTCTACTAACCCTTCTCTTGTGTGCAGGTTGAGAAAGTCATTGTATGGGCTAAAGCAAGCCCCCAGGGCTTGGTATGCCAAGATAGATAGCTTCTTGCTATCTCTGAATTTTGTTCGGTGCAAATCAGATCCAAATGTCTATTTGAAGTCTGTTAATGGTTCATTAATGATCATTGTGTTATATGTTGATGACCTCCTCATTACAGGAAGCTCACAGGCTGAGATTGCTTCCTTAAAAGGATCTATGAACCAAGCATTCTCCATGACAGATTTGGGGCTCTTAAGTCAATTTCTGGGGCTTGAGATCTCTCAATCCAAAGATGGAATCAAGGTGCACCAGTCAAAGTATGCCTTGGATTTGCTGATCAAATTCAGAATGCAAGATTGCAAAGCAAGCAAAACTCCTTTCCTTTCAGGAGTGAAGCTGGAAGAAGATGATTCTCCACCGATGGTAAACAATACACTGTACAGACAATTGATTGGATGTTTATTGTATCTGACACATACTCGACCTGATATTTGTTATACAGTAAGTGTGGCTTCTATATTTATGGATCAGCCTCATGAGATCCATTGGAAAGCAGCCAAAAGGATCCTTAACTTTGTTCAGGGAACAAGGACACATGGGATCTTCTATAAAGCCAATTCTGACCTTGATTTGGTTGGATTTACTGACAGTGATTGGGCAGGCGATAGCACAGACAGAAAGTCCACTTTAGGTTATGTGTTCATGCTTGCAGAAGGGCCAATCAGCTGGTCAAGCAAGAAACAGAGTGACATTGCACTCTCATCTATAGAAGCCGAGTACAGAGGAGTTGTCAATGCAGCAACTCAGTGTTTATGGTTGCAGGGTTTACTTGGAGAATGTGGTTTCGAACCTGAGTACTCAACTACCATCTACTGTGATAACCAGAGTACCATTTGAATCTGCAAGGATCCAGTTCAGAAGCAGAGAACCAGACACATTGAGATTCACATGCACTACATTAGAGAGCTTGTGCATGATGGCACCATTCACCTACTCTTTTGTTCATCTTCAGAACAAGTAGCTGATATCTTCACCAAAGCATTTTGTGAGAAGACCTTCAACAATCTCAAATCACTGTTGGGGATTGCTGATCATGCTGTAAAAGCATGAGTGGAGACAAGATTCTACAAATTTGTTTTACAGTCCATGTTTAAGGGAGGATTTTCCCAAGTTGGTTTTGCCTCTTTCCTTGTTTCATATGGACTTGCAGTATGTAAAAGGGTGACTAAGCCTTGTTGCCAGGCCCTATATTTTTGATGTATTAATCATAAATTCAAGCTTAAGGGGGGGTGTTAGAATAATCAACCCATATTTTACCCACTTAGACATTAATTCATTTATTTTTGTCTTATTTGCCTAGTTCATGTGTCCCACCTTGTGCAAGTTGCTAATTGCCTATCCATAGAGGTCAAACTTTCCATATTTGACACATGTAGCACTTGGGAAAGCCTTAGGAATCAAATCTGCTTTATTCCTGGCCTCCTAGGCGCCTATTTGCTTTTTCTGCTTTACTGCCTGCTTTTTCAGTGTTTTAAGGCACATAGGAAAACAAGACTAGGTGAGGTGAACTAGTTTTTTGTCCTCTTCATCCTCCACTCTTTTCTCCATGCAAAAGCATGTATGAGCTGCCATTCCACTAATATTTAGCTTGCCCATGCGCCCTTGCCAATTCGTGAGCTCCATGACAGATTTGGGATCAGCTTTTTACACCTATGGGGGATTTGCCTATTTTGAGTAAGCCTGCTTTATGCTAGTTTTGGATGCCTCCTTATGCATTCGACCTATTGATGTATTCTATATATTCAGAAACCTATGTTATTATAGGGTTGGCTATTGTACACTCAGTTAATATAATTTTTTGTTACAGCTCCATATTCAGTCTCCATTGTTAGCAATTTTGCATGATCAATTGATAATTGTTGTGGGTAAAATTAATCTACTGCTGGCCTGAATTTCTACAGATCGATGATCGATGATCATGGTGATCATGAGGATGAGGATGGTGATGATGATCGATTATCAATGATCATGGTGATGATGAGGATGAGGATGGTGATGATGATGATGATGAAAGTGATGATGATGATGAGGATGATGATGATGGATGATGATGATGATGATGATGATGTTGATGATGATGACGATGATGGTGATGATGATGTTCATGATGTTGATGGTGATGATGATGATGAGGAGGAGGAGGAGGAGGAGGAGGAGGAGGATGATGAATATGATGATGAAGATGATGATGGTGATGATGATGTTGATCATGATGACAACGATGGTGATGATGATGATGACGATGATGAGGAAAGTGATGCTGATGATGAGGATGAGGATGGTGATGATGATCGATGATCAATGATAATGGTGATGATGAGGATGAGGATGGTGATGATGATCGATGATCAATGATCATGGTGATGATGAGGATGAGGATGGTGATGATGATTGATGACCAATGATCATGGTGATGATGAGGATGAGGATGGTGACGATGATGATGATGAAGGTGATGATGATGATGAGGATGATGATGATGACGATGATGATGATGATGTTGATGATGATGATAATGATGGTGATGATGATGTTCATGATGTTGATGGTGATGATGATGATCATGTTGTTGATGATGATGATGATGAAGAGGAGGAGGAGGAGGGATGATGATGATGATGACGATCGTGATGATGATGTTGATCATGATGACGACGATGGTGACGATGATGTTCATGATGATGATGATGATGATGAGGAAGGTGATGCTGATGAAGAGGATGAGGATGGTGATGATGATCGATGATCAATGATCATGGGGATGATGAGGATGAGGATGGTGATGATGATCGATGACCAATGATCATAGTGATGATGAGGATGAGGATGGTGATGATGATGATGATGAAGGTGATGATGATGATGATGATGATGATGATGTTGATGTTGATGATGATGGCGATGATGATGATGATGATGTTCATGATGTTGATGGTGATGATGATGATCATGTTGATGATGATGATGAGGAGGAGAAGGAGGAGGAGGAGGAGGATGATGATGAAGATGATGATGATGATGACGATGGTGATGATGATGTTGATCATGATGACGACAATGGCGACGATGATGTTCATGATGATGATGATGAGGAAGGTGATGCTGATGATGAGGATGAGGATGGTGATGATGATCGATGATTAATGATCATGGTGATGATGAGGATGAGGATGGTGATGGTGATTGATGATCAATTATCATGGTGATGGTGATGATGATCAATGACCAATGATCATGGTGATGATCATGATCATGAAGGTGATGATGAAGGTGATGATGAAGGTGATGATGATGATGATGATGATGATGGTGTTGATGACAATGATGAAAATGATGTTAACTACAACGCGCATGTGTTTATCTTTTATAAATTGTGTGCGTTTTTGGATTTACTAAATCATGCACGTGTTTTTCTTTACTTAAGCGTGCTCGCATATTGGTTAAATTCAAAAACAAATTCCCACCAAATGACAAGGCCGAGCCTCCACCCATGCTTTCATGGAATTCCTATGCCTATGTGTCTGCTTTGTACTTTGCTTCGGATTCAACATGCCTATGCCTTGGAGTATGATAAACCATGGCTAATTCAACATTATATCCAAATTTCAAATATGCTCATGTTTAGAGGTTCATCTGATTATGCTGCACACCTCCATTTTTATGAGATTTTAGAAACAGATATGGTATTTTTTGCAGATTCTAAATATGTAAATTTTAACAAGAATACATAATTTTTTCTATTTGTTTCTTATTTATCTTCTGTCATCACTCCTCAGCTCAAGAAACACACTGTTAGTGTTTTTTCCATATCTCTTTCATTTCTCAACCATTTAAAAAAATAATTGTATGGTGCACTAAAGAACACCAACCTCTACATGCTATAAAAAACCCACTTCCAAATAATTGATTAAGACATTCAAATGATGCAACCACAATTGACGTACCATTTTCAAGGTTTGATCTCAGATAATTAAAAACAAATTTAAAATATTTTTTTATTATTGGAAAAATAGTTGTGCACTAGTCCTATATGTTCTCTATATGTATACTGGTTTTCGTAAGTTTATTCCATCATTTAGACACTTAGACGTTGCACCCACAAAAACATATACCTTATAATTTGTCCCAAAAATAAAAAGTGTCGGTTAAAAATATCTAACTTTATATAGTTAACAACATTTTCAATAGAAAAAAATTATATATTTGGAAAGGTCATTCAATTTCCTACATTTCTTGTTTTTAACTGATTGCAAGATTCATTGTGTAAGTGTCTCAAAATATCCATGCAAGTTGGTGGATGTCTGTTTTTTCAGTTGTGTATTGCATCTAATGTGCCAAAAGAGACCCTCAACTTCTTGCACACACCCGAATATATCCTTCCAAACATTTGTTCACTATCACATTTTTCCCATCAAATTGAGGATGGTAAGATGAATTGTGATCCAATTGGGTACCCAAACAAGAAGACAATTTAGTGCATTATCTTCCATTGAAAATTGGATCTATATCAATTTCAATAATCTTTGGGTTTCCATGTAACATGTTGAAGGCATGGGGGGTTCACGCAGTGTACTTGTTACATAGCACGTTCATTCATAGGATACTAAAGAATATCCGTAATTTCACTAAATATTGGAAAATACTTTCTAAAGTTGTATTGTTGAACCAACATCACAATATACCTTTCCAATTAAGAAAACCCCTAGTTTCACATGATATTGTAGGTATCCATTTTATCAACCCATTTTTAACATCCTCATTATATCATATTGTAAATTTGCAACTATTAGTTTGTCACAGTGGTCTAGGAACTGAAAACACAGCTCAAAGAATATAGATAAATAATCATAAAATTGGCAAAATGGTGCTGCAATGGAAGTAGCAGCTCTGTATAATCAAATGAATAATGAATAATACAATACAATGATCATGCTGGAAGCATGAATTCCAAGACAATTTGAATTCCCAAGGATTTCATTCGAATTGAATGAGTGAGTCTAGCTTAACTGAATATAAGCCACATTGAACACTCAAGTTAACCACTGATCAAAACCTAATTGACTCAACTGAGCCCTAACTAAAGTCAGAGTGCAATAAATGCTTGAGTTTAACTAAAAGTAGCTCAGATACATGTCACCGCAAGCCAACCAACAAGTGGTAGCACATCAATGACTCTAATGAACCCCGATGAGGTTAACTGAAGTGTAACTGACCATCAAAAGTGGTTGGAGGCGCCCCTGTTGACTCCAGCTCATTAAATAATCATTAAATAATCAATTTAATGAAGGAAGGCACCTTCACTGCTTTGTTTAACTGATTGCAACCATTAGTTAGCAATATGGTCCGTTTATGACACTCACTGTCACCCCCAGAGTGCTCCAGTTAGCCTCCCCAAATGTAGGAGAAGGCTTAGTTAGCCTCCTTGACTGAAGGTAGGCATGGGTGTGCTCATGATGATGTCATACAGTGCTCCTCTGATGTCAATTAAGTCAATAAAACTTAGGATAGTGGTTTAACTAGGCCAATTTGACCAAAAAGAGTGTGTATGGTGGTAAATGTCTCCAATACCCCCCCTTAAGCTATACTCAAGAGGAGTAGAAAACATAAAGTGCATAAGAATGATAGGGCCCCGGCAAAAAAGGCCATAGGTCACCTTGTACAATAATGAAACTAAAAACAATGCTCAAAACAAATTAAGTGAGGAAAAGAGGGAAAACCCAGTGGGAAAACCCCCCCTCTCAAGCTGAACACTGAAAGTAGTTGGATCACCTTGATGAACTCACCCCCAACAGTGAACGGAGGTAAGTGAACTTCTTTTCTGAAAATATCTTTTTGAAGATATCTGCAATCTGCTCATCAGTCGGGTAGTATTGCAAAATGATGGTCCTGTCATGCACTAGCTCCCTGATATAGTGCATGTGTATATCTACATGCTTGGTCCTCTGCCTGGTAAATGGATATTTGGATATCTTAATAGCACTTTTATTGTCACAAGAGAGGATAGTGGAAAAAGTACTACCAAGATCAAACTCTAAAAGAATGCCTTGCAACCAAACTACTTGGAGGCAAGCATTCACCGCTCCTCGATACTCGGCCTCTACTGAAGACAATGCTATGACGGCCTAATTTTTTCTAGACCAGCAAATGGGGCCACCACCAAATATGAAGACATATCTAGAAGTATACTTCCAATCAATAGAATCACCCGCCCAATTGGAATCTATGCATTCAACCAGCTCTAGCTTGGAGTCTGCAGCATAGTGAATGCGGTAGGTCCTGGTTCCCTAAATGTATTGGAGGATCCTCTTGGATGCCTTCCAATGAATATCATGGGGCTGTTGCATGTATCTTGATAAAAAATTCATGGAATAATATATATCATGCTGAGAATGAGTCAAGTACAATAAGCTACCAATCAATTGTCAATAAATAGTGCAGTCCATGGGAGGTGTGTTTTTCCTTCTTCAAGGCTAATACCTGAAAGGAAAGGGAATGGTGCAGGCCTACATTCAGCCATGTTAAACTTGACTAACAGGTCTGATATTTATTTTGACTGAGTGACCATTATCCCATCAGAATTTTGCTCAATTTTGAGCCCCAAAAATTGTTTTAAGAGCCCCAAATTGCCCATTTCAAATGCATTGTGGAGAGCAGTTTTGATGACTGAAATAGAAGCAATTGTGCTACCTGTGATCAGTAAGTCATCAAAATATCAAAAAATAATAATAAAATGACCATCATACTATTGTATATACACATTTGGATCTAATCTACACCTTTGGATGTTTTGCAAGAGAAGGAAGGCATCCATCTTGGAATACCACTCTCTTGGGGCCTATTTTAACACGTATAGTGACTTCTTTAGCTTGCAAACCAAAGATGGATCAGAGATGTAGCCCTCAGAATGCTTCATATATATCTCCTCATGAAGATATCCATGTAGAAAGGCTGAATTAACATCCATATTATGCACTTCCCAGTGCTTAGATGCTGAAATTGCCAAAACTAGGTGGATGGAGTCCATTTTTGCAACTCGTGCAAAAGCATCATGGTACTCCACACCTTGGACCTGGGAGAAACATTTTTCCACCAGAATTTCCTTATATTTGTAGTTTCTACCATCTGCACCAATCTTATTCTAAAAAACCCACTTTCATTGAACCAAACTCCTTCCCGAAGGAAGAGAAACTAGCTCCCAAGTAGTGTTATTCTAAAGAGAATTCATCTCTTCATCCATGGAAACTTTCCATCTCGGATCCTTCTGAGCATGGTAGTAGGACTTTGGGTCTGAACTTATCATCAAATAACAAGATTCAGACAACAAATAATCATAAGAAGAGAGCACAATACCTGCTTTTTGGAAGTCAGACCGGGTTCTGCTTGGATCATCCAGATTTCCAATGTTATCTCCTACGGAGGAGAGTGTTTGTCGGGCCCATGTTGGGAGATGATTTTATACTTCAGGTTTTGATCCAGCATCAGATATTTTCTGTACACTGATATCAGAAACCATAGGATCCAAATTAGGGTCATCACCCCCAATTTCATCATCCAAATATTCAGTAGAATAGGAAGGAAATTCAGCAGTTTTCTCCTTCACTAGTTCCACCTCCTGAAGAGGCTCATCGAACTTAACACTCCTTTCTATGATGATGCATTTTGTTTTGATATCCAGTATCTTGAAACCTTTTGATTCATCATTATACACAATAAAAATACATTCTATGCTTTGCGGTTGCAAATCCCTCCTTTTATCAAGTGGAATTCGGGCCGATGCAGTGGACCCAAACACCCGCAGGTTCGACACATCCGGCTTGTGTCCGAAGTATGCTTCAAAAGGGGTCTTCCCTTTCACATATTAGTGTGGCACTTTGGTCTGAATGTATGGTTTAGCATGCATGGCTTCAGCCCACAAATTTTCAGCCAACTTCTTTGATTCCGACATATAGGTGGTCGTCTCCCTGAGAGACCAATTCTTCCTTTCTACTACATCGTTTTGATGGGGAGTGTACGAAATTGAATGCTGGACCTGAATACCACTTTGGGAGAATATGTGAAGCAACTCATTATTGACATACTCCCCACCATTATCAGATCTCAATATCTTGATCTTTTTTCCAGATGCATTTTCGATCAAGGCCTTCAGTTCAGTGAATTTTTCATAGACTTTAGACTTCTTTTTTATAAAGAAGACCCATGTGTACCTGGAAAAATCATCAATAAAAGTCAGAAGATACCTTGATCCATTCATGGATGTGATAGAAATGGAACCGATGATATCAGAATGTATCAGTCCCAAGATGCATGTAGCTCGGCTTGCCTTCCCCCGATTGAACTTGTGCTCAGGGTGCTTTCCAACAACACAACCCTTGCAAATTCCAATGGTTTCCTTGATGGCTAGGAGGCCTTAAACCATGGATTTTTTCTGTAATTTTTGCAAGTATTTGAAGTTGAGATGGCTGAACCTCTCATGCCACCATCTACTAACTTCATTTCCATGAGTCAACAGTGCAATGGGATTTGCATTTGCCACAAAATGGGAAAACTCATAGGCATTTGCATGATGGTTTGCAAGGCCTTTTGCAACAAGTTTCCTGAATGCAAGTTCTGTGATCTCTACATCATTCAGGATGAAGGATACTCTCTTGGGTACTCCTGTATGTGTCATTTGATAAACACTCAAGAGGTTTGATGCCATAGATGGTACATACAAAACATTTGAAAAATAGCCATTCTCAAGATCAACAGTACCTTGTCCTTCTAAAATGATGGTGGCGTCATCTTCCATATGGATGGGAATGGATTTTCCAGTCTCCAAAGATGAGAAGGAGTATCTTTCAGCCATCATGTGGTTCGAAGCTCCAGAATCTATCAAGAGTGCTTTGGACTTCGAAGTGATTTCCATGAGGGCATGACCTCTTTCATGCTGTGGTTCCTGATCTTGCTGATTTCTCCTCTAAAATATTTCCAGAATATCGATGTCATTTCTCTCAGGGAGAGAGGTAGCTTCATCAATTTTCTTCTTCATGCAGGCATGTTCGAGGTGGAATCCCTTCTCGCAGTATGAACACTTGACTTTTTCCTTTCCATGATGCCCTTTTCCTTTGTTCTTCTTTGAGCTGGAAGACTCATCATGCTGCTGGTTTTCAACTTTAGGATTAGGAGCTTTGAATTTAGTTTTTAGGTTCTTTTTTTGCTTTCCTTTACCCTTCAGATATTTGGGCCTCAAGACATGGAGGGCTTGATCACGGGAGGATCTGATGATCCCCATATGGACAAGCTTATCATGATCACTTATTAGGGACTCAATGAAGGCATATTCCATCCAGGGGTTGTGAGATTCCCCAAACGGAATGTAGAGACAAAAAATGAATAATTAGCTCCAAGTTTGGAGAGTATGGCGAGGGTGAGCTGATCATTCTCCTTCTCCACTTTGCATTGCCTCAACAGTAAGACAATGTGCTTGAACTTTGTGAAAAATTCATTCAAGGTCTCGAAATTGGAAGACTGGAGAGACATCAAATCATTCTCAAGTTGGTATACTCTCAAATTATCTTGCTTTCCATGTAGGGTTTCCAATTCATCCCAGATTTCCTTTGGAGTCTTCAATCTCGAAAGATGGGAAAGAAGATCACGGGAAACAAAGAGGCATAAGAATTTGAATGCTTCATATTTCTTGTTCAAGAATCTGGATTTGTCTGTCACAGAAGTAGGTTCTTCTTCATTGTCCATAGTGACCCTATAGAGTCCTCTGGCACATAGCTGGATCTCCATGTCTCCTTTCCATGAGTGGAAATTGAAAGGAGTCAAGAGTTCTACGGAAGAAGCCATCTGAAATTGCTGGAGAAAATGCTTTCACCTGTTAAAAACCTGAAAATCACAACAAAAGGGGCACTGTAAGGTGGGAGAACCTCCACATTTTATGCTTTCATCACACCCAACATAGTCAATCAAGCAAGCTTGATCAACAATTTCCTTACTTGGGGTATTAAGTGGTAAGCCTTGGCTTCTGGTGCAGTGCTGGAATTTTGAGCTTTTGCTCCATTTTTCATGGAAGATATATCAAAAACCTTGTTTTTGAGAGATCTAAGCTTCATCACGCCATGAGATTTGATACCATATTCATTTTTCACAGTGGTCTAGGAATTGAAAACACAGTCTCACAAAGAATACAGTCAGATAATCATAAAATTGGAAAAATGGTGCTGCAATGGAAGTAGCAGCTCTATATAATCAAATGAATAATGAATAATACAATACAATGATCATGCTAAAAGCATGAATGCCAAGACAATTCAAATTAACAAGGAGGTCATTAGAATTGAATGAGTGAGTCTAGCTTAACTGAATGTAAGCCATAGTCAATGCTCAAGTTAATCACTGATCAAAACCCTAATTGACTCAACTGAGCCCTAACTGAAGTCAGAGTGCAATAAATGACTGATTCTAACTGAAAGTAGCTCAGACACATGTCACTGCAAGCCAACTAACAAGTGGTAGTGCATCAATGAATCCAATGAACCTTGATGAGGTTAACTGAAGTGTAACTGACCATGAAAGGTGGTTGGAGGTGCCCTTGTTGACTCCAGTTCATTAAATAATCATTAAATAATCAATTTAATGAAGGAAGGTGCCTTCACTGCTCTGTTTAACTGATTGTAATCATCAGTTAGCAATATGGGGCATTTATGACACTCAGATCACCCTCAGAGTGCTACAGTAAGCCTCCTCAAGTGTAGGACAAGGATTAGTTAGCCTCCTTCACTGAAGGTAGGCATGGATGTGCTCATGCTGATGTCATACAGTGCTCCTCTGATGTCAATTAAGTCAATAAAACTTAGGAGAGTGGTTTAACTAGGCCAAATTGACCAAAAAGAGTGTGTATGGTGGTAAATGTCTCCAATAGAAACAACAAGAGCCCTATCGCACCTTAGTATAAGCAAACAAGATGATAAATAAAATATAGTATAATGCTAGTAATGATCCCTATAATATTGCAAGGGCATCTGATTCATTTGTAGCATTGGATAGTCGAAGACCCAACGAAATAGTAATGGGGAAGGAAAAACATGTAAAAGGAAACCCAATCAAGAGATCAATGTAATAAAGAATGTAAAATATTGATAGTCCAATAGTGAGTGCAATGCTTAGAAAAGATGAGAATCAAACATGTTTCACACCAAAACCTTCTAATCTACCAATTTTATATAATGTAACTACACATATATCCATAGAGAGATCATGTTTTCTATATGTTGAGAATATATAGTTATCATTGATATCAAAGGTGTTCATGAATGATAAAGGAATAACCAATGGATATGATGGTAGGACAAACACACTGAAAGACAAAAGTAGTGATGACATGGAATGGATGATGATATGACAGATATGATGGCATGGCATGGCATAGTTGAGGATGTGGCATGGTATATATGATGATATGGCATATGATGGTGTCCTAATGATGGTCGCAGAACATTTTCGCAAAGAAATCGGGTAGATCCACAAAGTCATGGTGAGATTCGTATTCGATCTAAAATCGATGGCCAAAAAGCATCCCACACAAGATCTGATGGTTAAGGATCAGTTCTGCAAAGGATAGGTAGAAAAGGTGAAGTTCTGCAAAAGGGTATAGATCGACAGTCAAGATTAGATTTGCAGAAGATCTAAGGTTGGTAAGAGTTCCACAAGTGTACGAATATCTGTGGTTGAGTAGCGTTCCGAAATAGATCTATGGTCATAGTAGGGTTTCGCAAAAGGAGGAGTGTGGAAGAAGAAATCCAAATTTGATCAAGAGATCAATGGCCATGGTTGAATATGCATAGGAGTTGTGAGATAACGAATGGATAGTTGGGATTTAAATTGCAGTAGATCGTAGATCGATGGATAGGAGTGAACCCGCAAAAGAAATCAACGGTTCATCAAAAAAGTGGAAAACAAAAAGTGGAAGATCAAGGTCTAGGATAATATGGGTTTTCGCAAACCAAAGTTCGAAAGGAGGAAATAAGAAGGAGAAAAGAAGAAGGTGGAGAATCACGAAAAGAATGTGGGAAATGTTACAGTTCCACATTCCGCATCCCGCGATCCGGAATATCGATGGTCAGAAAGACATCCATGAATGATCAATGGTGCAAAATGTTTAGTGCGGAGAATAGAAGGCGAAGAATCATGAAAAGAATATGGAAAATATCATAGTTCCGCATTCCGCATCCCACGATTCGGAAAATCGATGGTCAGAAAGACGTCTATGAAATATCGATGGTGCATAAATATTAGTGCAAAAAAAATAAGGAGGAAAATTGTGAAAGCAATGTTTGAACTTTTGAGAACCTGCACTCTGGATCTTGCATTTAGGAAGATCAATGGTCACGAAGAGGCCCACAAGAGATCAACGGTGCAGAATGATTGGTGTGGAAATATTAGTGTGCGAGCAGAAATATCAAAATGACATTTTGGAAAATTCACAAACCCTCATTCTGCTATCTGCATCTTATCTCAGATCAACTATCATGGAAGAGCCTACAGAAGATCAATGGTGTGAAATGCTTTGTGCGGAAAGACTGTTTTGGAAAGCGTAAATTGGGACATGATTTTTGGAAAAAGGCACATATTTGATATCCAAATTCCACCTTAGATCTAGGGTCATGAAAATATTGAGTGAGATCAATGGTGTGGAATAGTTGAGGTGGAAAGCAAAGTGCAAAAGGACATTTTGAGAAATGTCATGGTTCGACAATCGGCATAACACATCGTATCTGAGATCTACGGTTAGGAAGAATCCTGATAAAATATCAAGAGATCAGTATGGTTACGGAGATGGAGAATGCAGAAGGTCACGACTGGAAAATTAAACAACAAATTGATTTACAAGGAATTATCTTAACTATTTTGAAGATGCACTATCAAAGAATGAAATGGAGCAATGGCGAAGAGATGCATCTGCAGGAAGCATGAAGGTATTTATTAACAAAATAGTTGATGGAAAGAAGTTGTCTCTATGAATGTGAATGACAGAGTCCAAGTAGTGAATAGAAGAATGATAAAAATAAGTTCAGGGTGGTAGGGTGGCACTAGGGTAGATCATAATTTTGTGTAGGGTGTTGTAGCATCATTGTTTGTTGCAGTAGGAAGAATCCTAGGGTGTTGGAGCATCCTTGTCTGTTATAGTGGGAAGAAACCTAGGGTGTTGGAGCATCCTTTTTTGTTGTAGTAAGAAGAAACCAACAGTGTTGTTGCATCATTTATGTATTATAAGATAAAGAAAATTTTGTAGATTCATCTTATTAATGAGTTTGAATTGGTGGTTTTCTCTTTGATGTTTCCATGATAAAATTTGTGTCTTAACCTTTTTGATTCTTTTTGTTTTTTTTTATTTTTAAAAAGAAAAAGACAAACTAATTCACCCCCCCTTCTCAGTATTGTGGGATAATACAACAATTGATATCAGAGCAGGTTCCTTCATCACAGTTTAACCACTGGAAGGTAGATCCTCTTTAAAAAACACTATGGATAAACAATAAGGTTTAGCCACCAATAAATCTCCATTGTTCACAGGAGAAAATTATGATTAATGGAGTGTGAGAATGAAGTTCCATCTGATTTCCCTTGGATGGAAGTTTTGGGATGAAACTATAAAGGAATATAAAATAGATGAACAAGCACCCATCGATAGTACAGAAATAGGACAATATGGAGGTGATGCCAAATCCCTAAGTGCAATAGTGAGTGGGTTGACAAACTCTATATTTACAAAAGTTATGCAATGCATGACTGCCAAAGAAGCCCGTGATAAGTAAAAAATTATCTATGAAGGAGCATCTAAAGTCAAAGAATCCAAGCTTTAGACATATAAAGGGCAGTTTGAGAGCCTTAAAATCAAAGAAGAAGAAAATATTGGGGAATACCTTCTAAGAGTAGATGAGGTTGTTAATGCAATTAGAGGCCTTGGTGTAAAATTAAGAGAGAAAGAAGTGATAAAGGTACTAAGAACATTTCCAATGGAATATGACTCAAAAGTATCCACCCTAAAAGAATGGGATGATCTTGACCAGGTGATAGTAGATGAACTACATGGAATCCTCACTACATATGAGATGAGAACATAACTAAATGAATCTTTAAAAAGGGAAGCAACATTTAAAACCTCATCCAAAAATAAAACAGAGAACCTAGATGATTAGGAAGCCCTTTTTATTAAAAAACTTGAGAAGGGTACTAGAAAATATAAAGGAAAGGTACCCCTAAAATGTTTTAGCCGTGGAATAATTGGACATTTTGATTCAAAATGTACTTACCCTAAAGAAGATGATAATGATGAGAGAGAAACCTCAAAATTCAGGAAGGGTAAAACAAGAAACAAGAAGAAGTCCTATGAGAAAAATAAAATTGTCTACACCATGGAACATAGTGAAGATGGAGATACAAGTGAATATGAAGAAACTGAGATTCTATTCATGGGTCTAGATACTCAAGCTTCAAATGGTGACTCAGATGAAGAAGGAGAAGTATACTTAAGAGCTGAACTTGTTAGCGCTCTTGAAGAACTTGAGAAATGCAGGAAAACGAACAAACAACCAAGTCATATCATTAGTGAGATGGAAGCTCAACTTCTAGATGCCAAAAGGATTGAGGAGGATCTAAACATTCAGCTCAAAAAGAGAATACAAGAATCTGATAAACTTGAAGAAGAGATCATACATTTAAAGAAAAAGCTTGATGAAGGATATATCAAATCAAAATTTGAAAATAGTTGAAGGATTCTAAATGAAATCCTGAATAGCAAAAGATCATCAAATGATAGATCTAGCTTGGGTTTTAAAAAAGAAAAGAATCTAGCATGTTTTTCTTTTACTAATAAAGGAGGAAATAAGAAAAGTAATGTTGAAGCACTAAAGAGTCCAGTGAAAAAGGAAGAAAGAAAGAAAACTGCCCCAAACTATCTAGATAAAAACATAAATAATATAGTGCCTAAGAGACCAAATAGATATCTACAGATATTTTTAGGTCACTGTTACTTGTGTACTAACTTTGGTCATAAAACCTTGAATTGCATAGATAATGGGAAGGTTCCTGAATACAAGAAGAAGTTATCAAGGAATAAACCAAAAGGAAATCATAACCTTTTTACACTTCTTCAAAAATATGACAAAGAGTGTTACAAATGTAATAACCATGGACATATAAACTCATGACTCCTACAAAGAAAATTGTTGCAATTAAGTCTCACGACACAAAACAAATGAAGTATTGGAGGGAAAAGGAAAGTTCCATGATTGCTCTATGTGCAACAAAAAATCAAAACCTATGGCACTTGGACAATGGGTGGTCAAAACATATGACTCGTGACCCAAAAAAATTCATAACACTAAAAGATAATAAGGGTAAAGTCACTTTAGGAGACAACCTATCTTCCAAGATAATTGGAAAATGAACAATTGTTGTTAATAATAAGATCAAAGAAGAAAATGTATTACTAGTGGAAAATATCAAGCCTAATCTCCTCAGTGCAAGTCAAACATGTGATGAAGGGCACATCCATATCTTTGACTTAGAGAAATGTGAAATTAGGAAAAAGGAACCAAGAAGAGTTGTTGGTATGTCTATAAGAAACTCAAACAATGTGTACATCCTAGAAAATGAAAATAAATGTTACTTAAGTATGGTTGATGAAAGTTGGTTATGGCACAGAAGGTTGGAACATTTAAATTTTGACAATCTTGTTAGAATAAGTAAGAAGGAAGCCGTAAGAGACATGCCTAAAATTGTAAAACCTCTTAACTCAGTTTGTAAACATTGTCAACATGGGAAGCAAACTAGATCCAATTTTAAAACAAAAGAACATACGACCTCACATCCTCTGGAAATAGTGCACACAGATCTCTATGGACCAACAAGAACTAAAAGCCTGCAGAGGGGAATATTATTTCATGTTTCTCATTGATGATTACACAAGGATGGCTTGGGTGACATTTCTCAAAGAAAAATAAGAATCCTTTGAGAATTTCAAAATATTCAAAGCAATGGTTGAAAATGAGACACATATGAAAATCAAATGTCTTAGATCCGACAATGGTGGAGAGTTTACTTCAAATGAGTTCAATGAGTTTTTTGAGACACATGGAATTAAGAGACAATTTTCAGTTGCAAAGACTCCTCAGTAGAATGGTGTTTTTGAAAGAAAAATTAGAATAATCCAGGAGGCTGTTAGAACAATGCTTAATGAATCAAATCTATCAGATGCATACTGGAAAGAAGCAGTATACACAATTGCTTATATACTTAATAGAGGACAACTCAGAGTGAATAAGGACAAAACCCCTTAGGAACTTTTGTATGGAAGACCAACCTCAATCAAATATTTCAAAGTATTTGGCAGTAATTGATACATTAAAAGAAACACCGAAGAACTTGGTAAGTTTGACTCTAGGACTGATGAAGGAATATTTCTAGGATATTCATCCACCAAGAAGGCATATAGAGGTTACAATAAGAGGTTACACAAGATTGTATGAAGTGAAGATGTAAGAGTAGATGATTTAAAACCAAGAAAAGAAAGAAGTCATGACAGTGTTGAAAATACAAATAATAAAGAAAAGGAAGAGTCGCAAGAGGATGAAAGTAATCATGATGAAGAAGAAGGAATAGAAAAGGAAGATACACAAGAAAGTGAAGAAGACTCCCCAAGACATGATACAAAAACTCCATCTAGAAGGATATGAAAGAATCACCTAGAAACACAGATCGTAGGTGATAAAAATGTTGGAGTCAGTACAAGGAGACAACTAACATTTAATGAACAAGCCCTACTCTCAATAGTGGAACCTAAAAAAATTTCAAAAGCAAGAAAGAATAATGAATGGGTCAAAGCCATGAATGAAGAATTAGATCAAATTGAGAAAAACAACCTGGGAACTTGTCCCAAGACCTAAGGATAAGAATGTTATAGGGATGAAATAGGTTTTCAAGAAAAAATTCAATCATGATGGTAAAGTGATAAGGAGCAAGGAAATATTAGTATATAAAGAATATGCTCTGGTAGAAGGGATTTATTTTGAAGAAATTTATGCTCCTATGAAAAGACTTGAAGCAATCAGAATGTTTCTAGCACTCTCATTCAATAAAAACTTTAAAGCATATCAAATGGATGTTAATTCTGCATTTCTGAATGGAAAAATAGAAAAAGAGGTTTATATTGAACAACCTGAAGGTCTCGTACTATCAAAAAATAGAGACTATGTTTTCAAACTAAAAAATGAACTCTATGGTATCAAACAAGCTCCAAGGGCTTGGTTTTCAAGGCTAGACAACTATTTGAAACAATAAGGATTTAAGAGAGGGGTCACTGAAAGTAATCTCTACTTAAAAATCGAACATGAAAATATGGCCATTATTGTCGTTTGTGTAGGTGACATCATATTTGGAAGCAATTTACAAACAATAAGTGTAAACTTTGCTTATGAAATGAAGAAGGAATTCAAAATGTAAATGTTGGGTGTACTAACATTCTTTTTGCGGTTGCAAGTTTACCAAAAAAACAGAGGAATATTTATCTCTCAAACTAAATACATCAAAGACATGCTTAAAAGATTTAAGAAGAAAGACTCCAAACCTATTGGTAGTCATATGATTACAGGGTGCAAATTAAGCAAGGACGATGAATCTATGGAACTAGATCATACCATGTACAGATCCATGATAGGAAGCCTATTGTATGTGACAGCTACAAGACAAAATGTTATGCAAGTTGTAGGTTTGGTTGCTAGGTTCCAGTCAAGCCCAAAGAAACACATGTAACTGCAGTAAAAATAATTTTCAAATATTTGAAAGGTACTATGGATTATGGATTATGGTACCCAAAGAGTCAAGACTTTATTTTAAAATAATTTACTGATGCAGATTGGGAAAGAAGTATTGTTGATCAGAAAAGTACCAGTGGGGAATCATTCTTCCCAAGAAATTGTTTGGTTTCATGGTTAAGTAAAAAAAAATCTTCCATTTCACTCTCCATAGCAAAGGCCAAATATATTGCCACTGCATCATATCTCACCCAGGTCATTTGGATGAAGTAGAAATTAGAAGATTTACTTGTGAAGTATGAGCACCCAATAATAATAAATTGCAATAATACTAGTTCCATTAACATGTCAAAAAACCATGTCATGCACTCCAAGACAAAACACATACCGATAAAATATCACTTCCTAAGAGAAACAGTATCCTATAAGGTTTTCAAACTAGAGTATGTTGAAACAAAAGAAAAGGTTGCTGACATTTTCACCAAGCCACTACCCACTAGTACAAGTGATCAATTTTGCCACGGAAAAACGTGGCAATATCCACGGAAAAGCGTGGATATTGCCACATCTAAGTGTTTTTTTTCCCATGGCAACTATTTCGTCGCAATAGAGACGACCACTAATTTGCGTCGCAAGAGCGACAATGTTCTATATTTTGTTGGATGTCTAAGCCGTCGCTATATCCACGCCTGGCCGTCTCTGTATCCACGCCTTGCCGTCGCTATAGCCACGCCGGGCCGTCGCTGTATCCACGCCGAGACGTCACTGTATTCACGGCTATAACTGTTTTTAAAAAAATGCCGTCGCCGTATCCACGGCTATAACTGTTTTTAAAAAAATGCCATCGCTGTATCCACGGCTATAACTATTTTTAAAAAAAAAATACAAATGCCATAAGACCAATTCCATGAGGAACAACTGCCTCAGGATTATAAACCAACATCGATTGTTAAATAATAGGTTTAAACAGAGACTGAAAACTGGCATCATCTATTCCATCATCCAAAGGGATATTTACATCATAATACTTCCCTTTCTCCACACATTGATACTCATTCTCAACCTGGAAGCACTGGTGCAGTTTCATTAGAGGCAGCCACACAGTTGGATTAAATTACAATACAATATAAAAGCTCTAAGTTACAAGCCAAGAGAAAGAAATAAAAAATCCCACTATCATTGTGGTAAACCAAATATTGAAGCACACACCATGAGCCTTCAGTATTCGCAAGACTTTACTGCCAGTGACACTCTTCACCTGTGCAATTCCATGGGAGTCACGAAGGATTACACCAATTTGTGGGGGGGTCAAATGAATGCATTATATATATTCTTTATATATATTCTTTATACACTCTTTATATATATTCTTTATACAATATATAGAAATAAAATGCACTTCAAGGTATATACAAATGTGCTCAGATCGTGCCACTCGGACTCCCACACTTACCTACCACTTTCACATTGGCTGCATCTACTCTGTTTTTTTAAATATAAAAAAAACCAACAAAGGCAGAGTATTGCAACATCTATGCATTCTTAAAGACCATATTGGAGGGCTTCTATGTCTTCTTGTCTTTTACAAGGCCCTCAATTGAGCCAATAGCCGTTACCAATGATACAAGAAGTGATAAGAAGCTCAAAGTTTGCATAAGGTTCCACTTGAGTGTCCATCGTTGGACCTTTTTCTGTGTAATGAACATCTCTACTGGGAAGTACACCACCAATGGCCAAAATTTCACAGCACCTATAACAACACTAAGATTGTATCATCCACCAATTTGTGGAAATAATTATGGGTGATCTATTTTTGTTCCCCACCACTTGAGCCCCTTGTTTTCACTACCCAAACTAAAGTAGAGAAGCACTCCCATGAATGCTGTGCCTGCATCCATAGATGCTGATAAAACATAATTGTATTTCTGCCACCACCCTCTCCGCAATCGAAATATGAAGTAATTGAAGATGGTCCCAATGATAATCCATGTACCAATGTTGACAGGAGTTGCAGGAGGCATGCTTGAAAAACCACCCAAAAGCACTGGTATGTTGATCAATTTCAACCATTCAGCTTTAGGGAATAACTTGCTTAAAATCCACACTATCCCAGGGAGAAGTGCACCCACTAGGAATAACCACACCAAGCTTTTGTATGGCCCAAGTGGCCCAAACAGGTGTTTCGGACCAACTAGGCCCCATATAACAGATGCATCAAAGGCTACTCTGTCCTTTGGACACGTCCAAGGGCTGTCGGGAGGCAGAGAGTCCACATCACAGATATTCTCTATACCTGTCAGCATCCACCAGGCAATGCATAGATTGATTGTACCTGCAACAATTGTACCTACAAGCTGTGTACATTCACAAGTTAGCCACTAGAATCAAATATAGTTAATCCAAATCTGAATCCCATGACAAAAAGATACACATGGTTATATATGAGATTAATCACATAGAAGAAAAGAAAACTATAAAGAGCCACACCTGATCAGTATACATGCAACGTGGAGGAATCTTCATGTAATGTCCAAGCTTCAAGTCTGCAAGAAAATAAAGAGCATGTACGGTACTAATCCTTCCATAAGTCTTGAAGAGGATATTGGCAATCGGTTTTCCAGGTAATATGTACCCAATAATAAATTCTGCAACAACATTGTAACCTGGTTGCTGTTTTCACAACAACAGCAGACAGATTTCAGCATGAATTTAGTTCACTTCAAACCAAGACTCAAGACAAGATGGTGGAAAATGTGAATCTTTATCATCAATTTTAGGACTTGACAAGTCCCATTCTCGGGTTGTTAATCACTATACTGATGGAAAGGGTCATGCCATTATGAATCTTAGAAACTGAGTTAGCATTGGAGAATAGGAGGGATGAGAAATTACTATCTATAATCTACTTTCTACATTTTACCGCACATGTCCAATTAAACAAAGAGATAAATTTTTAAATACAAATAAAAAGATAGAAAAAACATTCTGTGACCAAACCATCAAATCTATCAATAATACAGTAAATACTTCACCCCATTATGAATCTTAGAAACTGAGTTAGCATTGGAAAACAGGAGGGATGGTTAACCCCATTATGAATCTTAGAAACTGAGTTAGCACTGGAAAATAGGAGGGATGGAGAATTACTATCTGTATTCTACTTTCCACATGTTATTGCAAGTGCCCAATAAAACAAAGAGATAAATTTCAAAATAAAAATAAAAAGGTAGAAAAAGCTTTCTGTGACGAAACCATCAAATCTATCAATAATACAGAAAATACTTTCTGTGACCTCAAAAAGTTTCTAAGATCACAAAATACTCTAAATCCTTAGTAAATATCGGCAGGTAGAAATGAGAAAACTGCCCTGCTCGAATTGAGCAAACATTGTAATGATCTTCCAAGAAAGGCAGCTCTAATATCACGGTTACTTGCTGTTTTCTCTTTTGAAGAGCCTGATACTTGGTTACTAGAAAGGATGAAATCCCATTCCTCTATAACTACAAACAAGGGCAATTTTACATCCCTATAAATAGAACATCCAAACTTTCCACCAGGAAAGGACTGAAAAGGGTAGCAAAGCTCTGCTAGTGTCATGTAGCTCTAGGCCAAACCAGGCCATATTCTAGA
Source organism: Pseudotsuga menziesii (assembly GCA_001517045.1). Lineage (NCBI taxonomy): Eukaryota > Viridiplantae > Streptophyta > Pinopsida > Pinales > Pinaceae > Pseudotsuga > Pseudotsuga menziesii. The sequence continues at coordinate 419,454 of LPNX010170767.1, forward strand.
CATCATGCAAGCTTACAAATTAGAAAGATTGATGCAAATGCTCTTGGCTTAGTCATTTTCATGAGTCTGTTGTCAAGAACAGCTCTTCAACTAGCAATCTTCTTGGCCACATAATGTTAATGTTTTTATAGTAGCAAATTCCAATGGCGATTGTATTGTTGAAATAATTTGAAGGAAACAAATTATGTTTTCTCCTTGCAAATCCAATATTTTTATGTACAGAATTATAACAAACATAAAAATTCATTAGGATCCTTTACTTCTTGACACTCGTAGACATGTCCTACATGTGAAAAATGCTTCCATCTTACCTAAACAGAGAAACCTGTACCAGATTGGAAGGCCACCACATATGTGCTGGCTGTACTAGATATTTGCGCAGCAGACCTGCCCAGCCATAACCTCAAATTAACCCATGCCTGTTTGATTAACTAGAGGACAGTTGTTACAGCCAAAGGAAAACATGCAAGTGTGGTTATGTACTAAGAAAAATAAGTTGTAATAAATCCCAAAGGCCACCATGAACTTCCCTTGGATATTACCCTAAAAGCATGCTTGAAAATGATGTATAGCAGCTAAGTCAACTTCCAACGACCCTAAAATGAACAAAAGTTCATTTACTATTCTGTTGTTTGTCGCATTTTGGAAGTGTGGCAGAATAGGGAAGCTTCCCAAGTGCATGAGCTTATACTTGAAAGATATTGTTTTGTACTTGGCTGGATCACTCTATCAGATATTGATGTTAAGGAAGCTGGTGCTTTGCCATGGAGTCCTGAATTGGGCAGAGACAAGTTGCTTGAAATTGAACAATGAATACTTCATAAGTTTTAGCAGAATTCTGCGCCATAATGTTTATTTTGGCCATACAGGGGAGCTATCACAGCTGGCAAATATCATTCTAGATATACTCTCTCAGCTTCAAACATTATACAAAGAGGATAGTGTGAAGGAAAGGGGTTGGTTATTCTTAAGGCATAGTGCATGGCTGTCTTTAATTTTATCATTGCTCCAGGCAGGTCTGTGGAAACTTGAAAGTGTCTCTGAGAAAGATCCCAGTTTCAAGAGAGGACACATTTTGGATAGAGCAGAGGCAGAGCTGCAAAAATTGCTTTAAGTGAACCTGAGACATGGTTAAAATCCCGGAGACTCGAGAAGAGGAATATGTAAAACAGGAGGAATGGTTGGAAAAAAAATCAAGTTACAAATACTATATAACCAGAGCACACGTCAGTTTGTAACTTTGTAGAGACATCACCAAAATTAAGACCCATATGGCACTCGTATAAGGTTCATCTTCGATATTAGCAGGCTTTAATATCCATTATAAAAATCACCAAAATCAGCTATGTATGCAATGAAGAAAAAAGTCTGACCCAATCTTAACAAGTGCCATCCAGAAAGGCTTATCCAGGGATAAAAAATTAACTGAGCCACAACTATCATATTTCAAACTCCATTCAACCAGTCAACAAGAATATTCATTTCTGAGAAACTGCACATACCTGGGATGCACAAGCATAAAGAATATGAAGAAGTGCCTCTTCTAAAGCAGCAATATCTAGAATATTTAAACTGCTGATGTCAGATGCATCCTCCTCAGAGAGTTTAAATTCTTCTCCAAAGAGAGATGAATAATCTGCCACTGTTGCCTGAACAACTGATTCTCTTTTAATTGTCATATCCTCAGACCCAAATAATGTTTGTGCCTCCACAACTGGTACTGTCACTTCTGGGGAATATCCAGTTGCAGTAAGCTTGCGTAATAGTCTAGCAACCTGAAAGATGACTGAAAAACTCAGATTCTACAGTTAATATTTATAAAACACTAAGAAATTAATTTAAAACAAGCACCAAAAATGAAATGGAGAACTTTACCTGAGGAGTTGCATAAGGAGCATTAGAACCCAGGATAGACCTAACTTCATCACAATCAAGAAATAGGTCAGATGGTTTATAAAGCTTCCCATCAAGACTTGATTTTACCCAGCAATATTCACGAATCTTTAAAACACATGAAGACTCGGTATACTTTCCTTCCTTCACACCAGGACTGCCACAGCAGTAAGTAGCTTTTTTGGCACCATATAGGTGGACATTGTCATGGGTGTTACTTGCAGCATATTCCTTTAGACTTTTCCCAGCAAGAAGGACGCCTTACTGAGCTTGAATTGCAGCTTTCCTGAACATGTTTGCATGATCAATACTTAGCATGCAGATAGGGCACTTCTCTATGGAGAGAAGCCTAGCAAAATGAATTCTGAATCTAACTCAGAATTTTTATCCATGCTGTTCCAAGTCTAGTTCTAGGCATACTTAGGCCTCTTGAGAGAAAATCGCTGGTGTCTTGATTTTTCAATCTTCCTGCTTCTTTTATCCTATTCTGCTTAAGTGTTAGAGCCTTGAGCAAGTTCTTGAGTTAGATGTATCTCTCATACTGCTTCCACAGTGTCCATCTTCATGTGATGTGAGAGGATCGGACTTCTGAGGCCTGATCTTCAGATCACCTTATATTCTAGTGTGTGTGAAGTCAACCTGAGTTATTCAGACCTGTGTACATGTTGCTCATCTGATTAATGAAGAAAGATCATCATCATCTTTGACAACTAATTCAAGGATCTAGATTGTATGAGAATTCTATCTAATGTTAGTTCTCTTACTTAAAGATTTTACTTCCAAAATTCTTCTCTTGCTTAAATATTTTAAAAATCTTCTCTTGCTTAAATATTTTACTTCCAAAGTTCAGTATTTATTAGAATTCTGCTCTTATGAATTGTAGGTCAACATCTAACTAGCGTGAGTGAATGTTCTTACAAAATGTGAAGTTTCAAAAAGTAGCCTCATGTTTGATAAGTGGCAAACAACTAAAATGCATGGAGTTTTAGGCTACTAAAAAAGATACACAAATCATCTCATTCTAATGATCAAACAAAAACCACAAAACACTTTTCCTAAAAACAGGTCTTCATCTTATAAAGATTAGGAGCAAAAGTATATCGTTACAACATTATTATACCAATAAGTCATTTTATCTCAATTACATAATGATTTGTGGGGTTGATGCAAGGTCATACCAATTCAAGGAGAAAATGAGAATCTTGGGAATACAGTTCTTGCGAAAGGCAGAGCAATGCACGAATCAAATGAGCATGCTATTTTTTCAAGAGAAGTGACTCATTACACTCAAGCTCCAAATCTAGCCCAAATTCATCACGTCTAATAGCTTCAATTATTCTTCTCCCATCTTCATCCTGAATCCTTTTGTCTGAAATCTGCATTAAACTATCAATCAGAAAGGCTTCACTTCTAGGCATGCAGTTATCAAAATCCTTGGGTATGGCCTGTAGACCATTTTGATCATCCACATGTTCCGACTGCAATCCATCAAGAGACTCTTTTTTTTTCTTAATTGTATCTAAATCTGAGCAATAGATACCTTCCAATTTATATTGTCCATATTTGCTTTTGGTATAAAATTGTCCATTATTCTGTACAGTACTCTTTGGCTCATGGCATTCTTCAGACATGCTAGAATCTTCTGAAACAGGTGAGAAAAGCTGATAATCATTGATCCAGTCAACAACACCAATGGAAAGACCAATTTCATGGAGCATAACACGTTCATCATAGGCAATGCATTCCTGCAAAAGTACTTGAGATACATCTGCTTCCAAAGCATTCAATCCCGACAAAAGGATATGTGCAGCAAAGGTTCGGAATTCTGAAGGTATACAAACAAGGCAGTCCAATAAAAACCTGGAAGCAACCCTGATAGCCTTAGTGGTTCTTTCAACCTTTTGAGATCTCTCATTGAAATCATGTATAACATGTGGTTTTCCTAGAACTGATGAATTGAAAGAATCATCGACATTCATCTCCCTCTGTTGAGACCTCTTATTGTTAATGCATTTTTCTGTTTTATCCAAGGGCATAAAAGTTGTATAATCAAAACAGTCTACACAATTCTTTACCAATATATCTATTGCTCGACAAGCATGTGATTTCAGGAGTGCTACAGGAGCATGATGAGTGCCTCCATAGAGAGAGATAATAGAAAGAAGCTGTGTTGCAGTTTTCTTTGCAGAGCCCTTCACTGCAGCAGGCAAGAAATCTTCCATTGTTGCCAAACCATCAATCCGAACCACTTTTCCACTCTTTAACACAAGACAAAGCAAACTGCTACTGTTCCCTTCTTTGTCCAACCAGTTCAAAATTGGACCGAGTGTAGGAGCAAATATACGATCCCAATGTGACCACTCCTCCAGATCTGATAGCATAGGTGCTTTCAGTAGGCACTTCAAAGCATCAGCACTAGTCATGTGACCAAGTGCTCAATTTTGTACAGTCTCAGATGTCCACTTTTCAGTAATAGCTGAACTCAGACTTGAATGATCACTTGTGCTGCTCCTGGCCAGCAATGCAGCCGAATACCTTGTCTTCTTTTGTTCAGAATAATTTTGGAATTTCCTAATATAATTCAAGATTTCCTCAAAAGAATAACTATTCGATAGCTCAAATCGGAGCAGAGGAAACTGCTTATGCAAAAGAATACTGACTTCTTCTCTAGTAAGCACTCTATTTTCGCCAATGTCTGATGTAGCTTGTGATAAAAATTCTAGCAGTTGATTCTTTGCAATATAAGCTGTTAATGGTAAGTTTTCAAGATTATGCACAGCCAGTCTTTTAGTTATTTTGTCAGGAAACTGAGAAATATGATTTTTTTAAAAATCCAGAAAGTCACCAAAGCCTAAGAATGTAAAATCCCTAATTGAAAATTGCTTCATCAGCCATTTTTCACAGTCCCAAATCCTTCTCAATGTCATGAACCATTCCTCCATTGCTAATTCTCCAGCTTCAATAGAATCACGTTCGAAAAAACTTATAACTTGTCGAAGAATTTCATCAGTGCTTAAACCTGTAGAAAAATACCAATCATCTAAGAAAGCATATAAACAAATAAAGTTCACAAATAAGACATTGCAAATGATGGAACGCACATAAAGTGAAAAGGACAGTAGATAAATAGATAGATAGATGCTAAATGACTCAAATCTGTAACACCTATAACTCAAACACTTATGTAGACAGCCCAATGAATCATCATCCCTATAGTTACAATCC
>LPNX010170767.1:425072-435426 GCA_001517045.1 Pseudotsuga menziesii
TCAATCCCAATTTTGGAAAGTGGCATCTAGCTTCCAAACAGAAGGTAACTTCATTCTTGCATTGCATTGAGAGATACAAAATCTTTTTAGTTGAGGTCACACCTTACATAATATGAAACAAAGGGGGTTTGGACGCCATTAATCTATAATGTAATCGTTTTTACAAAATTTACATACCACTAGTCTAGTGGTTGTAACAAAATTTACATGTTAGGGGATCTTAACTAATCAATGTTTGCTTCAAGGATAGGGTTTTCAGTCACTCAAATTCCATGTGAAATGCAACCCGGTCTACCAAACCAGAAAATTGTCCTAGACAACAAAATTCCACGAAAGATAACAAAATCTATGAAAGTACTAGCCTCCGGCAATTGCATCAGATTCACAAAGTACATAAGCTAAGCAAATGGAAACATTTGAAAAAAGAAGAGCACAAGAATCACGGCTGCACATAAAATGAGAATGAAATATTTCTTGAAATGAATCCAAACTATACAGATTTCAAGATATCATAATATTTGGGTGAACGGGAACTTCGACTCCCAAAATAATTTGCAACTTTGCACAGGGTAACTCTCTTCAACACACACAAAGGCAAAGGCATCCTAATGGGTTTTGACTGTTCTGCCCCCACCATCTTCAAGCAGCATTGTTGAATCCTTGTAGGAAGGGTGATTTGAGAAGAGCCTCATGTCATTCGAACCACCATGAAATCGTGAAGGATGAGCATAGATTATCGAAAAACTGTAACTGGTTAGTGCAGACCTGCAAAGCCATAGTATGGAACAGGGGTGCCTAATATACATAGAGCTACATTGAATCCGGAGCTGAGCCAGATCAAAATCAAAATAAATAAATCTACCACTCTGCTAAATTGGAGTCTGTCTAATTGCAAATTTAGACAGAAACATTCCTCCAATTGGATTATATCGAGGATGTATCACATCGAATCCAGATTGCAGAGATCATCAAGTTAAAATAAGCTATTGAACTTGATTCTATAACCCTGGCCTGATAGACCAACTCAGTCCAAGGGGCATTAATGCATTCATTCACAGATTATCCGGCATATTATCAGTCAAATTTAGCCAATCAAAACAGTACATTAACTCATACCCAAATAGCTATTTCTAATTCCCGACATATTCGTATGGCCAAAGATCCTTTAGCTTATCACTAGATTTGACAAGCACTAAGACAGAATTTGACCATAAAGCAGTGACCTTTACATCACCAAAAATGACTTTCCCTAAGGGCTAATTTGATCAGATACCAACCATTAGACTTACTATGTTTATTTCTATTTGAAAAACTGATCCAATTATTCATTTTTCAAAGTTTACAGATTAATCGATCTGGAGGGCATAGATTTGAGCCGAGTTTAACAATTCCACAAATTTACTGCAAACTTTACAGCCACATAAGGGCTAATTCACTGAACCTACATGCAGAAAACATATAAATAAAGAAATACGCAGACCCCAGAGCTTATCTTAATGTACAAACCTTGAAGCATCTTAAAGCATGCCCAATTCATATATAGTGCAAAAAATACATGGGTACATTCATATTCAACATATTATAAGGGTTTTATTAAAGTCGGTGGGTTTTTAATCAAACAGAAACTCTAAATCTCGATGAGTACCAGAAATGTTTTGAAGAGCTCGATGAGTACCAGAAATGTTTTGAAGACTGATCAAACCAATCTCAATGGCTGTCAGCGATAGCTGCTTCAAGGGCTTCCTTTGGGACCCAAATCATTAGGTCCGATGATCGAAACCCTTTGCGGATTAAATAACCAGGATTTCGTGAAGAAAATTGAGGGTGTCTGGGGTTTCAACCAGTGAAACGACTTGTGAAATCAAGGTAAAAACCCCTTTTCCATAGGTTGCGAGGGTCAACGAGTTCTGTATCAGTGGAGGTCGATTTCAAGGTTCTTGATTCCACAACTGATCTTTGAGAGAGGCGTCCCCTCGTACTACCACTTTGGTCTTGCGGGATGTTTTCTATTTACATTCCTGTCCATAATAACATTCCCATCCATAATTACATTCCTGTCCCTATCAGAAAGAGCCACTGCGCTAAACAATCGGACCAGTCTTCCATCTTGACCTCCAATGGTAAAAACCAATTATTCAAAAATACTACTCAGGCCATCTCTGAGATGGCCAGAGGGATATTTGACTTAGCACAACCATTCCCCAAACTACCCCAATACTAGAGGTACCAGCTCGCATGGAGAAGTTGAACTTGTCCATTGTAACAATAAAGAAAGAATTTTATACGGTCCACCTTCGAAGACAACACCTCTACTGTTGATTGATTTCGGTTATACTATGGCTCTAGCTCTCTGCACCATGGCTCTTTGGCACTATGGAACCTCTCTGCCATTAGGTCTTCCTGTTATGCTAAAGGATCAAAGAATAAATGAACCAAATGAATCAAAGAATAAAAGAACCAGATTAATATATGAACCAAAAAAGGTCAACAAAAGACGGTGTCATCGCTATAGCGACGGCTAGGCGTGGATACAACGACGTCTAAGGATTTAGGCGTGGATACAGCGACGGCTAAGAGTCCCGGCGTTGATACAGCGACGGCTAGGCGTGGATACAGCGACGCCTCGTTCCTGTTACATCGGATTTTACACCAAAATGTAAGAAACGTGGAAAACCTCCGTGGAAAAATCCGCGCTTTTGTACTAGTGACCTAAAGAATCCTTTGAGCATATTAGACAGAAGATGGGAGTGATTCCCTTGCAGGAATTGTAGGGGAGAAATCACAATCTTAGGGGGAGATATGATGATACGGGGAGTTGTCAGAAAGAAGAAAGACAAGAAATCCTCAATGGCATAACATGTTATCCTTTTTCATTGTTGTCAAAGGGGGAGAAGTTTTAGATATTTCCATCAATTCCAAAGGGGGAGATTGTTGAGAATATATCATTTTCATTGATTCAAAAGGTGTTCACGAATGACAAAGGAATAACCAGTGGATAAAGTGGCAGGACAAACTCAGCGAAAGACAAAGGTAGTGATGACATGGCATGGATGATGATATGGAAGATATGATGGCATGGCATAGCATAGTTGAGGATGTGGCATGGTATATATGATGGTATGGCATATGATGGTGTCCCAATGATGGACACATAATATTTCCACAAAGATATTAGGCAGATCTGCAAAGTCATGGTGAGATCCGTATTCAATCTAAAATTGACAGCTAGGAAGCATCCTGCATGAGATCCAACGGTTAAGGATCAGTTCCACAAAGGATAGACAGAAAATGTGTACTTCTGCAAAAGAGTATAGATCGAGGGTCAAGATTAGATCCATAGAAGATATAAGGTCGAGAAGAGTTCCACAAGTGTATGAATATCTAAGACTGAGGAGAGTTCTAAAATAGATCTACGGTCATAGGAGGGTTCCGCAAAAGTAGGAGTGTGGAAGAAGAAATCCGAATTTGATCAAGATATCATTGGTAGTGGTTGAATATATAGAGGATTTGTGAGATAGAAAATGGATGGTTAGGATTTAACCAACAGTAGATCATAGATCAACGGGAAGGAGTGAACTCGCAAAAGAAATCAACGGTTCATTAGAAAAGTGGAAAATGGAAAGCAGAAGATCAAGGTCTGGGATAATATGGGTTTACACAAACCGGAGTCTGGAAGGAGGAAAGAGGAAGGTGAAGAATCATGAAAATAATGTGCTAAATGTCACATTTCCGCATTCTGCATCTCGTGGTCCGAAAGATTGACGATTAGAAAGACATCCGTGAAAGATCGATGGTGTGGAAATTTTAGTGTGGAGAACGGAAGGCAGAGAATCGCGAAAAGAATGTGGGAAATGTCACAGTTCCGCATTTTGCATCTCGCGGTCTGGAAGATCGACAGTTAGAAACACATCCATGAAATATCAACGGTGCAGAAATATTAATGCAGAAAATAGAAGGCTAAAAATTGCGAAAGCAACGTTTGAACTTTTGAGAACCCGCACTCTGCATCCTGCGTTCAGGAAGATGAATGGTCATGAAGACACCTACAGGAGATCAATGATGCATAATGATTAGTGCATAAAGATTAGTGCGGGAGTGCAAATATTGAAATGACATTTTGGAGAAGTCACAAACCCACATTCCTCTATCCACACCTTCTCTCATATCAACGATCACGTTTGATCCTGTAAGAGATCAATGATACAGAACGCTTAGTGCGGAAAGACTGTTTCACTGAAATCCAAAATTGGGAAATGATTTTTGGAAAATGACACATATTTGATATCTGACATCCACCTCATATTAACGGTCACAAAAATATTGAGGGAGATCAATGGTGCAGAACAGTTGAGAAGGAAATCTAAGTGCGGAAAGACATTTTGAGAAATGTCACAGTTTGCGAATCCACATACTGCATTCTATTTGAGATATACAGTCAGGAATAATCCTAATATAAGATCAACGACTCAGGATGGTTGGAGAGATGGAGAATGGTGCGAGAATGTGGAAGGTCACAAATGGAAAATTAAACAACAAATTGATTTACATGGAATTAAATTAGCGGTTTTGAAGAGGCACGATCAAAGAATGAAATGGTGCAACGATAAAGAGATGTTTCTGCAGGAAGCGTGAAGGTATTTATTAATAGAATAATTGAAGGAAAGAACTTGTCTGTGTGAATTTGAATGACAGAGTCCAAGTAGTGAATATCAGACTGATAAAAATGAGTCCAGGGTGGAAGGGTGGTGCTAGGGCAGACTCTAAGTCTGCGTGGGGTGTTGTAATATCCTTGTCTGTTGCAGCAAGCGAAATCCCAGGGTGTTGGAGCATCCTTGTCTATTGTAGTAGGAAGAAACCCAAGGTGTTGGAGCATCATTGTATGTTGTAGAAGGAAGAAACCCAGGGTCTTGTTGCATGCTTTCTGTAGTAACAAATAAAGAAAATTTTGTAGATTCATCTTATTAATGAGTTTGAATTGGTGGTTTTCTCTTTGAGGTTTCCACGATAAAATTTGTGTCTTAACCTGTTTGAATTTTTTTGTGTTTTTATTTTTAAAAAGAAAAAGTCAATACTAATTCACCTGCCCTCTCAGTATTGTGGGATAATCCAACACTATAAGCTTAATAAATTAAACTCCATAAAATATTTTAAATGCTCTTAATAAATGTTTTCTATTCTCTTTTTAAAACTATTTGTGTAATATCCCGAATTTTGGACCTAACAATTATGGGCATGAGCCCCATTTATTATGATGTTACCATGATGTTTTAATTTTATATACTGGGTCAAAGACCACACTGCATATGAACATGATGATTTGGTTGATATACTAGGCGTAATCCAATTGTATATATATATATATGTCTGCTTGTGTTGGGCGTGGACCTTGAAGAACATGATTGATGAGATGTTTTGTGTTGAGCGAGAAGCTCTAGAGAACATGAGTACTTATATTTGTGTTGAGCAAGAAGCTCTGGAACACATGAAAATATAATTTGGAAGTGCTGGGCATAAGCCCTGGATCCTTCCATGTTGATGTTGAACATAAGCTATGGAACATTGGATCCTTTGCCATTGTATACCTAGCTGTATCCTACAATTACATCCTAGCATCAGTGTTGAGTGAGGAGCTTTGGAATTACACAAAGTTTGTAACTCCCTATTTTTAGCGTTGAGTATGGGCTCTGGTAACTGCTAGGAGTTATTGAAAAGAATTAATGATTCATGAGTGAAAACGACTCGAGTAAATATTGATCTCATCTAACTTATTTATAAGTGTTAAAATGAAATTTTGAATTTTTGTATTCTCATCATGTATTGAAGAACTACCATGTTATACGAGGGAATCCAACATGCAAGGATGTTTACCTAGTAGACCTAACCATCTACCTGATGACCTTAATGAAGAAAGTGTCATAAGTTGAGTGATCACAATATGTGATACCCTAAGACAAATGTTAACAAATAATATATTATTATATACTTTATACAAAGTATGTATAAATAGTACACATAGTAATAATATTAATAATGTAAGAAAGAAGGAAAAGTTCCATCTACCATTATTATTACTAAGAGAAAATTAAATATTATAATACCTACAAAAGTTCAATTAGGAACTAGTTAAAATTTCCTAAGTTTAAATATTAAAAGTACCTAAATTAAATAAAAATGGTTAAATCAAGAAATCAAATGATTCTTGAATTAACTACCCCTTTGACTAAAAAGTATTTCTATAAAGTCCCAAGCCAAAGAGAGGCTTGGGGGTTCTCTTCCATCTTTTTGGAGTCATTATTCTGCCTAATTTTTCTCAAGAGAGTTCTTGGAGAAAATTTTCCTAATAGAAAAAATGAGAATTGATCCAGACCTGATAGACCAGTTAGGGAAGCCTTACCTTAGGATCTCTAAGCTACTTGCATGTTGGAACCAGCTCAGGGGGATCTGGATCAAAATTAGGAATGGTTCCAGGTTATGGTTGGGTGGAACGTGGTAGTTCCCAAGTGATTTGGTCATCTACACAGAGGTTAGATCTACCTGTGAATTGTTAATTCTAGGTAATTGAGTGTGTAGGTTTCAACCATCAGAAGAGCTTCACTTTTCAGGTGTGAGGTTCTTAATTGCCTATTTCATTATCTAGAATAAGTGCTGGCTAGATTATGCAAGTGTTTATATGATATTTCTAACCCTATGTATCTTTGTTTTCATGTCAAATTCTTTTAGGGTTTACATTTTAATTACAAAAACCCTAGGCTGTAATTTAATTATTGTGTAAGAATTATCAAGGGTTTTGTTCTCTCAGTTTTACTTCTGTATTTTCATTTACAGCCTAAACTTTAGGCTCCTAAGGCCTAGGAATTATTCTAGCAGAGCCTATGTGTTTATTTTCCTATGTACTCGACTGGGATATTTCATATTTCTAGTAGAACTATGTTTAGAAGTAAAAGACTATTTCAGATTAAGCTTTAAACAAAACATAAATATAAATTATAGTTAACTAATATCATGTATAAATTGAACCCTACCTATTTAAAGCAATATTATAACCTCAATATTCCACATCTAAGGATACTCATAAATCCAATCTACAGACCAAGTATCGAGACCCTCAAATGGTCCATGATTTGTGATTCACTGTTATTATATACTTAAAACAGACTATATATCATTACTAAAAACTACATCCACAAATTCTTAACAAAACAAACCATTTATCCATATAAATAATTCATTGAAATTTTAATAAATCAAAATCTTAAATATCTACAAATCAATTTATAAATCATATGCCATAACAAAGACCCAACGGATAAAATAAATCACAATACTAATGCATAGTAAACATTTAAATACCAAAATAATTGCATAGAGGTTAGAGGATCAATTCTTGTGGGAATTTAAGCCCAAATCACATCCATATATATTTAAACCCTCATCACCGTAAATGACCCAGGATCGAATCCTATAGGGTCTATTAATATTTTACAAAGCCACAATGACGATTTCTGTAGGATTCGATAAATAAAATCTACCTCATGCCATAATTTTTCCACTCATCAAAAGCCATGCTATATTAGATATGCGTAGGATGTAAAAAAAACATAAAATCTCTACATAGTGGTCGAAAGACCCATATATAATATACACGCTGTAATCTATGGCCCTCGGCCTCATACGTAATCCAAACAGTCAAACAAAATTACCAATGTTACAAGCCCTGCCAATGTAATAACAAACAGGCGACGTTTGCCAACAAAAGGCCACACCCACAGTCAATGCTCATAATTTTAATACGCATCATAAACATAAACATAAGTTAGAATCCATTACACTATTGTAACTACCATGGTGGGAAATGCCAATGCCATATACGACATGGCCCCAAATCCACAACGTTGTCCCGATTCACCCATACAACTAATGAAAACAACGAATGTGAATCTACACAGTCTGGTAATAACCCTACACAAAATCAAAACACAATATGCAATTACTATTAAAACATAATCCTTATAAAAAAATTAAGAAGTTACACAGTCATTCATACTCAACCTTTGCACCATTGCAAGCAATGGTGCTGCCACCATTACCATAACACAAATTTACAAAATATATAGAGCTTATCGAGAATTTACCCAAGCCCTATTCGTTGCACATAGTACCCTTAATAAATCCCATACATTTAAAGTTCACTCCCGAAAGCATTAAAATCCCAACAAACAAAACCCTAATCCTACCGCATTATAAAAATGCAGTGCCATTAAGTTATAGTCAAATCCCATTTCAAAATGAAAAATTTACAAACGAGACCTAAGAAAATCCAAACGCACGACGAGTGATAACTCATTCGTAACCATGAATAAACAAGGGAACACATAAAAATTGTATAGCAGGCTTACCAGAATGGGTATGGATTTGCGAATGAATTTTCCCACGAGCTACAACCCATGTTTCTCGCCACCCTTACAAACCTCCAATAGAGAAATAGCATGATGAGAAGTATGTTTAATATCCAATACAAATCAACAAATGATGCTAATAAACCTATACCATCCACACACTTGTCTGCTAGGCCATCACAATCACATTCCTTCAGACCGAGCAGAAGCAGAGATTAAGCAACTATGCTATGAAACACCAAACTATCGCTTGGGGCAATCCCTAAGCTTGGTCACCCCTCTTCCCAAGGTGCATTAATATCGCCACCCTTTCCACCATTAATGCACACCAGATCCATAATTGTATAGTCCTTGGAATATATTAAACCTTAACACTAAATCAACGTAATGGTATAAACCCCAGTATGCATCACATAACTTACGCTTTAAGCCCTAAGTTCATGGCATATGAAATATGCCATAGAATGTTCAAAGCCAAGGTTTTACAAATGTATTACCAACTTTAAAAACCATATAGTAAAAATATGTTAGGGCATGAATAAGTCATAAGCATTTACACCTTAGTAATAAGTATCACATAAATAATGAATCTGTGTCACATAGATAGTAAGTGCAGAAGTGACCACGTCACTATCATAAAGTCCGTAATAACAACAATAACACTCAATGTAATGTCACTAGGGTAAATTTGCAAAGGTGAGTGCTAGTGACTAAAACAGTCATCATTGTCCGTTAAGATTTATAAACAGTTATCTGCCGCCAAGTGCACCTACATACAAAGGGGACAGAACTGTACTAGTTCATCAGAACTAAGTAAGCCCAATGTGACAAGTAGAAACTGTTACCTCTCATGTGGCTACATGGGAAACTAGTCCCTCCACTCCACCCCTTTATCCATTAATAATGTTAAGTATGAATCATGTATATTACAGTAAGCACATATTATAAACAATGAAGTACGTAATCAAATAACTAACATACACGTAAATGCATAACTGTAGAGGGGGGCACTTGCCCTATTAAATGTCATCTTATTTATATGAGTATATATTTTAAAGGATAAATGTAACTTGACAAATGAGTAGTTGGAGCGGGTACAACTGCTCCAACCTCTCTCATAATGTATAAATAGTTACCAAAAATAATGCAAAGTTGGAATGGACATCCCTTCCCATTACCTAGGTGTCTTTGATGGTTGTGTATAAGCGTAAAGTATGCTTGAATGTATGTGAAATCCTAGCTTTCAACATCCGGTGCCATTGCCTCCTTCATTTGGCTAGGTGATAGCAGAAGCGAGTGGGGTGGCTCGAACTTGGAAGAAAACGTGAGATACATGAAAGAAAGACCTGCAAGGAAATATTAATGACTCCAACAAATTGAAGAAATGGCACGCTATTTAGTTTTTGACATTGATCATATAAATATTTTCCTTGGATGGCCACACAAGTCTGCTTCATGAGCCCTCAACATTAACTACATACTATATTAAAAATTTCCATTGATGATTTGTATTGTTCAAATATTTAATTCATTTATTACTTTTCAATAT
Source organism: Pseudotsuga menziesii (assembly GCA_001517045.1). Classification (NCBI taxonomy): domain Eukaryota; kingdom Viridiplantae; phylum Streptophyta; class Pinopsida; order Pinales; family Pinaceae; genus Pseudotsuga; species Pseudotsuga menziesii. The sequence continues at coordinate 435,018 of LPNX010170767.1, forward strand.
TTCTTGTACTGACTCGAGAGATTGGCTGACTGGAGAGGTGTTGTTAAGAAGCAAGACAATTGAGTATCGAGTCACTACTACATTTTGATCCAAAATCCGACGGTTACTTCCGACGGCGCGTGGATTTTTTCTTTTATACCTACCAAAAATCACAAAGTTAATTTTTTTTTTTTAAATATGTGGTCATAAGCGTCGCTTAAGTGACGGCTAGGCTCATAAGCATCGCTTAAGAGACGGCTAGCCTAGCAAGCGTCGCTTAAGCGATGGCGCATCAGAAGACATAATTTAAGTTTTTAGGTTTGTTACCCAAACAACAATGCCATTAGTGTTTCTAGGAGACCATGGGTGTGTGATATTGCACTCTAGACGATACGATGATATATCTTTGGGGATGTTGTATACCATTGGC
>LPNX010170788.1:0-50050 GCA_001517045.1 Pseudotsuga menziesii
CAATCCTCCATCACTTCGATAGCAAGCTTACTAACAAAGGGCAAGCTTGGGAAGAACACAACAGTGCTCCAAGGGACAAAGGGATGCAGACTCAAGCATAACGTTCTGGCAACAATGGACTATAATTTCGATGCTCTCAAGTTTCTCTTCTCTTTCTCCCCCCCTTCTTCAATGTACCAAAGGGTTCCTTATATAGCTTCACATGGGATAATGAAGGGTCGAATCCGAGCGATCTCAAGGCATATGGAAGGCCAAGAGTCGAATGAGTCGGATCCAAGTCAAGGAAAAGTCCAAAAAGATTTGGATTTATGCACACATCCCGATGTACGCGACTATAGGGGAAATATCCGCGTATGTACGCGGATATCGAGGGAAAAGCCGGGTATATCAATATTCTAATGCTTTTTTGGGGATGATTAAGGTAACATCAAAAGATATAAAGTGGTCCAAAGGGGATAATGAGTCTGCAGCGGGACAAGGGAAGGCCATACAATGTGTGATTCACCTAGTGTGGTGAAATCCGCTATAACAGGGAAACTGGTGCGGACAGCGTAACGGCCGTCTGCACCGGTTTCCCCAGCAATCGAGTGCGGTTTGTAAACCCTCAACGGCTGCGAGAGTCATCATCAAGCAAACTACAAAGATTCCCCACCGGGCAGCCATACTATTTAACTCGAATACATATATAGGCCGGGATGAGAAAACCTAGGAAATCACTAACCGCGGGGACAATAAAAAAAAATTTGACCAATCAAACGGAACGGTAAAACGGGCATAAGGGCCTACCTGGCTCTGTGCTGCGCGACTGGTGGAGGAAAACCGATAAACTTCCATGGCAGAGCCACCTAGGAGCGAAGGTACCGACAACAAAAGTCTTGGTTTGCTCAAGCGAAAACGACAGCACGGAGAAATCGCCAAAATACAATAAAAATAATAAAACCCCAAACCCAACATATATACGTCTCGGTCAACTATAATCGGCGGGAAAAATGACACCATCGGGAGGCAAAATGTCTATGGGATCGACGATCATGTCAATATTGCCTCCGCAACGGCGGATGATAAAACAGTGAGGACACCCGCAATGGTGCCGGCAGCGAAACAAATCAAACTCGCATTGGGGCTCGCGAGACTAAGGCTTCGGATCAACAAATGGTTGGAGAGCTGCAATGGTGAAAAACATAAGGGAACGAGTTCCGCAGACCAGCAAAATCGGAGTCAAAATAAACATGAATCAAGCGAAAAATATCGACCAAGCGGAACAGATAAATCAAACTATCGAAAGCGTAGTTCTTTCTAGAGCCGCAATGGAGAAAGTTGAAAAAACCAAGGATCTACGAATCAGAATGGCGGGGATCGGAAAAGGATACAACAACTCTCGGACAACCTCGTAGAACCTCCTCCACAACGGCGGAAGACGTATAGATAAATGTTCCGACGGAAACTCAAAACAGCTGCCGACAAAGAAAACGCATCGGAGGTCAATAACATTTGAATCGAAGGTGATGTCCCGTTCCTTTTTGAAACGGCGGGCGCGTAGACAACTAGACTCCCGACTCAAAAGTCCAAAACCCTTCTGATGGCGAGGCAAAATTAATTCAAACATTAAACCATTGCTCGCATAAAAGTACTCTTTATTCAAGCATCAAGCAAAACCAAAAACTGAGCAAAAACGAATTAAAGGAGGGTCCAATTTTTTTTTGAATTTTGGGAAATCGTTGCAGCTGCAACACTTTCATGGTAGTTTTTTCAATAAAGCTAGCAACTTTCTCCTATGAATTCAAGAATAATTTATTTAGGACAAATTTCATTAGTAAGAGAGCATAATAAATACACATAGATTCAAGAATAAGGGCTTGCCAAATTATAATTGTAATAACGCACACAAAATACTTGTTGACCAATTTGAGCCATGTCCTTCATTACACAGTCAAGCAATTTAACTAATAGTCCATATTGCATATAAGGCTAAGACAAATTTTAAATCTACACAAAATACATAAAATGATAAAGTTTTAAAATAAATGAAATGATTTTGAAATATTATTCTATTTTATCCCATAACAAACTTAGGACCAAACTCTTTTTGAAAGAGTCACTTTCTAATTTGAAATTTCTTCTATTCTTATCAGTGTTTTAGTATGATTTCTCTTTTGTTCAAAGAGACAATATTTTTTCATCCTATTACCATATCACTAAAGTATATTCGCATCAATGTTTTTAGTATGATTTCTCATTTGTTTCAAAGAAACTAGATTTTTTCATCTTAATACCATATCACTAAAGTCTATTTTTGAAGTTTAAAATATTTTAATATTAATTATTAATTATTACAATATTGTATCACTAAAGTCTCTTTCTATAGTTTAATATTTCAAAATTAAATATTTATAATAAACTTAAATGTTATTTCATCTTATTACTTGTAACTCAAATTTAGTCTAATATTTTACTATTCATCAATAATATAAAATGTCATTAATATTTTGTAATTCAAACCTAAAACACATTAATTTGTAATTCAAACTTACATTTAAACAATACAATAATAATTCAAACTTACATTTAAACAATACAATAATAATTCAAACTTACAATACATTATTAAAAACAAATATATAAATATTTAAAACATATTTTAGTATTAATGTATACAAACTCTTATGATTACATAAATACTTCTATTTTTATTCATCAATAACATAAAATTTCATTTCACTCTATTACTTATTATTTTGTAATTCAAACTTGCATTCAAACAATATAATAATAGGCTTTGAAAAAAAGACCCTTGCGACTAATATATTTGGATAGAGGTTACTGGCATTAATGATAAAAAACCTACATAGCAATCTATTATTTTGCTCCTATTAATTCTAACTTCTATAAGAAAAACAATTTAGATAAAAATTGTCCTTACAATAGGTTAGAGAATGATATTTCTAGCCTAAGAAATGAAGGTAATATCCTCTTAATGGGTGACTTTAATGCTCGAACTTCAAGCAAGCAAGCTATTCTTCTAAGCAATCATTCCAACCCTAATCCTCTTTGGTTAGACAAAGACCTTACTCTAGCTGACAGGTACAAAAGAAGCTCTGAAGATCTACGTGAAAATTTGTTCGGGTCTGAGCTAGTCAAGCTCTGTAGTGCTCAAGATCTCATAATTTGCAACGGTCTAAAGAAGTGGCCCAATTCTAGCCAGATGACATGTATTCATGGGCTTGGTAGCAACGTGGTAGACTATGTTATTTCCGTTATCCCGTTATACAATGAAATAAAAAATTTTGACATCTTAAACAACCACGAGCATGACTCAGATCATAGACCTTTAATTGTAACTCTCAATTTTGTCATGAATAGAGATCCCATAGAGGATAATCCTCATAGCCAAAAAAAACTTGATCTTTGATAGAAATAAAAAAAGATCTTTTTTCTAAATGAATTAAAAATTAATTTGCTTCCCTTATCATGTATAGACAACATAGAAGACCTCTACCAAAATTTTACTACAACCCTCTCTTATTCTATTAACAGGTTCTCAATTGAAGTCTCAAGTAATAAAAGAAATAACAAAACCAACCCTTGGTATGATAAAGATTGTAAAAGGGTGAGGAGAGAAATTAAAGAAGCTCTTGATGAGTCTCTTAAAATTGACAAGATAAAAATATACAAATTCCTAACTAAAAGGAAAAAAATGCAATATATTCATAAAAGACAAGAAAATCTCTTACACCTCTCTAAGGTATCTCCTAAGAAATTCTGGAGGCATATTTTAACTAGAAAAACTAAAGATAATAATAGAATTGCTTTGCATGATTGGAATTCCTACCTTAAAAAGATTTATGAATCCCCAAATGTCATAGATAACTTTGAAACCCTGCTCACAACGAAAGATGTTTTCTCATTAGAAGACATAGATTTTGGGGTTAAGTGTTTGGAAAATGGAAATGCTAAGGACATTGAAGGTTACCATGAAGAAATATTAAAAACTGGAGGTCCCGTCCTCATCATTAGAGGAAATTTGGGGTCTAAAATGGGCCTTATAAGAAAACGTGTCAAAATAAGTTTTTATGAGTTGGAATTCAAGAACCAATAGAATTTCAATAAAATAAGTCAACCATAATGGTTGAATTGACATATTTGTCATTAAAAAAAACTACTTTTTTGGTTCGTATTTTCGACATATCTCATTGTGTTTTTACTCAAATTTCGATCGGGAGAGCTCGTTGGATGCGAAATTTGATTCTGCATCCAACGAGTACCCACACGACATACTTTTGACGGACCCCTCTACCCCAAAAACAAGAAATACTTGAAAAAATGTGATGATGACATCATCATCACGTTTTTTCAGGTATTTCTTGTTTTTGGGGTAGCGGGGTCCGTCAAAAGTATGCCTTGTGGGTACTCGTTGGATGCAGAATCAAATTTCTCATCCAACGAGCTCTCCCGATTGAAATTTGAGTAAAAACACAGGGAGATATGTCGAAAATACGAACACAAAAAGTAGTTTTTTTTCTTTTTTCTTCCAAAATTAATCAATATTATTTTATTATTTTAACTATTGTTTTATTATTTTCCTTAGGAGGCCCATTTTAGACCCCAAAATTCCTCTAATGCCCTCACATCCACGAGCTTTTCAATCAAGCAGTCAAACAAGAGTTCCCTAAACCATGGACTCAAAGCCACATTATCCCTATTTTTTAAAGTGGGGATGCAAATAACCCCTCTAATTATCGGACAATGATTAGCCCTCTCTTAGCCAAGTTTTATGGTATTATTTTGGAAAATAAGCTCAGCATATGTCTTGAAAGTGAAGGTAAGCAAGCTAAAGGCCAAGCGGGTTTTAGAAGGCAGCACTCAACAACGGACCACCTCGTTACGCTCAGGATCATTATGGACGAATGTCGTAATGATAAATCCAATCTCTTTTGTTGCTTTGTGGACTTTAGAAAGGCTTTCGATACGGTACCTAGAAACAACCTATGGAACATATTAGAAGAGCTAAAGGTTCCTTTCGAGTTGAGAGATGCCGCAATAAGGTTATATGAGAATGTCATTGTCAAGTTTAAGAGAAACGAGGGGTGGTCGAAAGATATTAAGTGTAATATCGAAGTTAAACAAGGTTCCCACCTCTCCCCTACCTTATTTGGCATTTACATCAATACGCTAGAAGGTTGTTTAGAGGAAGCAGGTTGTGCTGGCACGATCTTAGTTGGAATAGTCATCATCCTTCTTCTCTATGCTGGCGATATTGTTCTTTTGGCTAGGTGTCCATCTGATCTTGATAAACAACTAAGACTTCTTAAGGATTTTTGCTCTACCATGGGTATGACTGTTAATACTGACAAAACAAAAGTTATTGATTTGGTTGTCGGAGAAACCACAGTATCAAAATGACCAAGTCGACGTTTCAGATCCATATCAGGATTCATCATCAGGACCATGTCGAATGTGGAGATAGTGAGAATCAAAGATAAATACTGGAATTGGGTAGAAGAAAAACGTCTAATGTCGGCTTTTTGGAATCTAGGGTTTACTAGGTTAAAATCTTATTAATTTTATTTTATTTAATTAATTTGTTTAGTTTATTAATTTTTTTTTACAATACTATATTAAGACTTCATTTTTTTTTAAAAATTTAAAAACCTAAGAGTCATTTTTATTAATTAAATTTTTTTAAGATATAATGTATTTAACTTTTATTTTTATTTTTACTTATAATTTTAAAAAATTTTAAAATTTTTTAATTGTTAATTTAACTTATATTTTTATTATTACTTATAATTTAAAAAAAAATTTAAAGGATTTTTAAAAACCTTTGAATAAAAGGTTGTTGAAACCTTTTAGGTCTAAGGTTAATAAAGTTGAATAGAATTTGATTTTAACTACATTTTATTAAAAAAATTAATTTTTAATTCAAACTTAATTTTCTAAAAAATTTTTTTTTAAAAGGATTTTTAATTTTATAAAAGATTAAATTGATTTTTAATTGTTAATTATCATAAAATTTTAAATTGATTTTAATATGAAATTTTAATTTTTAACTTTTAAATTTTAATTTTAATTTTTAACTTTTAAATTTTAATTTTAATTTTTAACTTTAAATTTTTAATTTTTATGATTATCAAATCTAAGAATGACACTTACACTAATTTTGTGTATGACAATAGCAACTTGGAGGAACTGTTTTCTTACAAATACTTAGGAATTGATATTCATCACAAGCTCAAATGGAACTATAGCATTGAGAAAAGGATTAATGGAGGGTGGAAAGCTTATTTTGGTCTAAAAAATAATTGTAAAGCCACAAACCTTGTGATGTGGGATAAAAAAAAGCTCCTATTTGAAACTTTAGTCACTCCTATTATCTTATATGGGTGTGAGGTTTGGGGTTGTAGCATCTCTAGAGAATTCTGGAGGAAGATTGAGCAAATCCAGAAGCGTTTTATAACGTATAACCTCAAAATTAAAAGAAATACACCCTACCCTATTCTCCTTATAGAAGTGGGTCTTTCCCCTATCGAAAGCCTCTCTATGACTAGGTTCTTGTTATAGAAGCACCAAATCAATAACATGGGAGACCATAGACTTCCTAAGCTAGCTTTAAATTCCAACCAAAATCACCTAAGGCTCAAGCGAGGTTGGTATAAAGATACCAGGGCCTGGTTAAACTATTGGGAGATCGACGAAACTGTTGCATTGCAAAATATTAATAACATTAAAAGTATTGTTACTTCTAAGTTTAAAGATAAAATGTGGTGTGAGAAATATTTAGAGGCTAAAAGAAAATTAAGATATTATTAAGAGGTCATCAACCCTACTCTAGAATATCAAAAGTATCTCTATGTTTTAACTAGTTCAAAGAAAAAAATTAATATAGCCAAGATAAGAACGAACTCTCATGAGCTCCATAGTGAAACAGGTCGTTGGGCAGTTCCTAAAACACCATGGGTGGAAAGGATCTGCCACCTCTATGAGAATATGAAAATTGAGGATAAAAATCACTTCCTCTTAGAGTGACCCACGTACACCCACATTAGATCTCAGTTTCATAATCTTTGTTGCAATACCGACCTTCGTAGCCTTTTAACTTGTCAAAATTATAGTGAGCTCGGGACGCTTCTGTCCAAGCTCTTTGAACATAGAAATATAACTTTAAAATAAACTAAATAATTCGTTTCTTTAGGTTCGATAGACCAAAGTTTGGTCTCAGGGGACGTTAACCACCATCACCATCATCAATAATTTAAACTTACAATACATTATTGAAAACAAAGATATAAATATTTAATTTTTTTTTTAATATTAATGTATACAAACTTCTTATGATTACATGAATACTTTTATTTTTATTAAGATCATTAAAGTCTATTTTTAGAGTTTAAAATATTTCAATATTAACTATTCATCACTCTAACATGGTATCACTAAAGTCTGTTTTTATAAAGTTAATATTCCAATATAAATTGTGTATAATAACTTTAAATGTCAGTTCACCCTATTACTGGTTATCTTGTATTCAAACTTAGTTTAATATTTTACCATCAGGGATGATTTTAAGGAACCATACTTCTTTAAAAGTGTATAAATGTTGGCAAATCTTACCAATTCTTACAACGCCAACAATAAAATGTTTGGCGATATTTTTCAAAAAGTATTTTAATTTCCAAGGATTTTATATCGTTTATATAATAATTTGGCGAATTTTAGGGTGTAAAAAGTTTACCCCATCAAAATTGGGCGAAACATGGCTTCAAAAAATGCAAAAGGGCGAATCTTTTTTTGGAGAAAACCCCCTAAAAATTGCCCATAGGCTAAATTTAGCCCCTAAAATTATCCCTGTTCACCATTCATTAATAATATAAAATATCATTTCACTAATATTTTGGTAATTAAAACTTAAAATACATGATTTTGTAATTTAAACCTACAATAGTTCAAATTTACACTACATTATTAAAAACAAATATATAATTATTTAAAAAATATGTTAGTATTAATTATATGATTTCTTGTGATTACATGAATACTTTTAATTTTATTAATATATATATTTTAATTAATTAAATTATATATTTTATGTTTATTTATTAACCTACTTAACTTATAATCTAATTAAATTGTTTTACAAAATGTATAGTGTTTTTAAATGCATTATAAAGTAGTTATAAACATTTTGCGAACATATTTAGTTAATTAACCTATATATTTTCTTTTTATTTATCAAAATGTGCTTCTTAAGTTATGATTTATAGTTAAAATAATATTTCATTAAATTGATTTATAAAATATATAGTTTTTTTTTTTAATCTACGTTCTTTGGACGTGATTTCCAATCAAGAGGGCTATTTAACATGTAACTTTTACCATATAAGAAATATATATTTTAATATTATTTATCGCTATATTTTTTTTAAAACAAACTTTTTATATATATAAAAAGATTATTTTCATATTTATATATAGGATTTTGAACTTAAACCGAGTTAGGGATGTGAAGACAACCTAGACTAGAGGAAGGATAGAGTTGGTTACTAAGTTAACCTCGCAGTAATGGCACTTTCCCCCAGAGCTGCTCCATGAGTTATGGCTAACGCAAGATCCCCCATGTTGGTTATTTATTGCTAACGCTTGCCTCCTTGAATGAATTTATATGTTAGTTCCCCCAGATTCTTTGTGACGGATAAACGGTTCGAAATTTGAGCGCGTAAATTGATGATTTTATTATTATAAGTAATTTTTAATTATGTAATTATTTGCATATTTTGAATATCAAGTTCACTTATATTCTTTTAATTTTAATGGATTTATATGTTTACAATTATTAATAACTTTCTCTTATCCCATTCATTCAAAAAAAAATATTCACAGGATTTCAATAATAGATTATTTATTTAATTTTAATTTTTTTAATTTTTAAAGAGATTTTAACTAATTTATTTACATGGATTTATATATTTTTAATAATTAAAAACCTTATTTTTATCCAATTTATTCATAAAATTTCACTTCAAAAATGTCTTTTAAAAAAAAAATACATTATTTAAAAATTTAATTATCTTTGAAAACTAACAGTTTGCAATTGTATATTATAAATAATTTAAGAGATTGAAATATATAATATATGATATGACTTTACTACTGATTAGTAACATTTCTATGATTAAAATTAAACAATAAAATATAAGACGACCTCAACTTCTTTTTACATTTTACAATTCAACTATACCCAAACTAAACAAAGCTAAGGACTAGCTACCTCATAACCTTTGTTTATTATGTTTTTTTAATATATGTTCTATATTTGTTTCATATATTATATTTAACATATGTTTTATATATTATATGTTATATCCCTTTTGATTTTTGTATAGGTTATTTTTTATTATGTATAGTATGTTTTTTTAAATATATGTTATATGTTTTTCTTTATATATTGTATTTAATATGGGTTATATATATTATATGCTATATTTAATGTGTTTTATATACTAACAACAATCACATTAATTTTATTTAATGTGTTTGAATACGTTAATAGGCGTAAATTTAAGCACAAACTAAAGGGAAAAACATTAATATAAAAGTATGTGCCTAAAATTTACACTCATCAACATATTCAGACACATTAAATAAATTAATGCGATTGTTACTAATGATGGGTAAGTGCGTAGACATATCTGCAAAACATTAAGAAATTAATATTATTTAATTAATTATTATAATATTAATATTAATTATTAATACTTAATTTTTTTATTAAAATGATTAAGAAATTCATATTATTTAGTTAATTATAATATTAATATTAATTATTAATACTAAATTTTTATTAATTAAAAAATAAATAATTTTATGATAATTTAATTAACATATTTTATTATACTTTATTAAAGATAATTAATATAATAGAATGTAAAGGAAAATTAAAGTAGAATTAATATAAAGTAGAATTAATATAATAATATTCATTATAGTATAATAATAAAGTAAAACTATTTATTTCAAAATATTTTATTTAATTATAATAAAGTCTTATATTTATGTCATAAAGATATTTTTTTTATATTTATGAATAATAAAATAATAACTATTATATAATTATTATAGTATAAAAAATATTCTTCTAAGTGATATACATGTCTATGATGTTCATGTCTATTAAATATTTTTATTTAATTAAAAACATTGAAAATTACGATTAATGTAAATAAAATATGTTATCTGAACACTCAATGAAGGCTGGAATACAATGTAACCCTTTATAATTGTCACAAGACGACATAACCTTTAATGAATGACAAATGTGACGTTATTATCGTGTGGAATCTTTGGTTGCGTCAACATATACTCGACCTTGTAACGAACCATAGTGTACTTTGGTCAACCATGTTCATCTTTAACTTGGCGAAAGGAACCCATGGTTGAATTTTTCAAGTAAGGTTTGACATTAGTTAACCTCTAGTTAATTAAAATATTATCATTTAAGTAATAATAATATAATAAAATTACTTAATTGAAAATAATTTAATTTAATTATAATGAAGATGTACAACGCCACATTGCGACATAACCAATGTTCTTTCTATATAGTATGTTTTATGCCGCAAAACATTAATTTTTGTGACATAAAACCCTTGCAAATTGTGGTAATGTGACATAGCCTTTGTTTAATTTCATAATGTGACAAAGACATCTGAGAATGCAAGCATTCAAATAGTATGTAGGAGGTTCACGAAGGGTTATGAGGCACATTGTAACATGTCAAATGCATTTCCTAGATGAATGGACCACAATGTGACATAAGCATGAACGAATGTCAGATTGTTACAATCATCAAGAGATGTTTTGATTGCTACAATCATCAAGAGCAATTTTGATTGTTACAATCATGAAGAGATGTTTCGATTGCTACTATGGGACTATCTTGAGGACAAAAGGCTTCGAGGAACATTGCAAATATGAATTGTTAGAATTAGAGATAACCATGGAGGAATGCCGCAATTGAACACTATGGTATATTTCATAGTTTCTTGATGTACCAATCCAACATGCGTTTCTTGTGATTAGAATGAAGATGAGTGAAACATCAAACAAGAATATGACATAACAATTAACTAATGTAACAAGCTTCCATAAGTAATATATGATTAGAAGATGAATGTTGCAATTAAATATGGAACTTAATGTTTCAAAATATTTTTTATTTAATTTTAACATTATAATATAGTATAATAAAGTATTATATTTATGTCATAAAGATATTTTTTATATTTATGATTAATAAAATAATAACTATTATAATTACTATAGTATAAAAAGTATTCTTCTTAGTCACATAGATGTCTATGATGTTCATGTCTATTAAACATTTTTATTTAATTTAAAGCATTGAAAAATACAATTAATTATAATAAAATATGTTAATTGAATGATGCTATTTATGACATAACACTCAATGAAGATTGCAATACAATGTAACCCTCTATAAACGTGAGAAGACGACATAACCCTTGATGAATGACACATGTGACGTTATTATCGTGTGGAATCTTTGGTTGTGTCAGCATATACTTTGACATTGGAATGAACCATAGTGTATTTTGGTTAACCATGCTTGTCTTTATTTTGGCGAAAGGAACCCATGGTTGAATTTTTCAAGTAAGGTATGACATTAGTTAACCTCTAGTTAATTAAAATATTATCATTTAAGTAATAATAATATAATAAAATTATTTTTGAAAATAATAATATTTAATTACAATGAAGACGTTGAATGCCACAATGCGACATAACCAATGTTATTTCTATATAGTATGTTTTATGCGACAAAACATTATTTTTTGTCACATAAAACCCTTGCAAATTGTGGCAAAGTGACAAAGCCTTTGTTTAATTTCATAATGTGACAAAGACATCTGAGAATGCAAGCATTCAAATAATATGTAGGAGGTTCACAAAGGGTTACGAGGCACATCGTAACATGTCTAATGCATTTCCTATATGAATGGACCAAAATGTGACATAAGCACGGACGGATGTTAGATTGTTACAATCATCAAGAGATGTTTCAATTGCTACAATAATGAAGAGATGTTTCGATTGCTACAATCATGAAGAGATGTTTTGATTGCTACTATGGGACTATCTTGAGGACAAAAGGCTTCGAGGAACATTGCAAATATGAATTGTTAGAATTAGAGTTAACCATGGAGGAATGCCGCAATCAAACATTATGATATATTTCATAGTTTCTTGATGTACCAATCCAACATGTGTTCCTTGTGATTAGAATGAAGATGAGTGAAACATCAAACCAGAATCTGACATAACAATTAACTAATGTAACAAGCGTCCATAAGTAATATATGATTAGAAGATGAATGTTACAAATAAGCATGGAACTTAATGAACATTCCAATGTGAAAACACCCTTGCAAACCCTGAGCATGAAGACTTGAATTTTGGATTATGACATAAACATGGAGCAATGTTACAATCAAACATAAAAAATTGATGAATATTAGAATGTGACAAAATATCAAAATGTGACATAACCCTTGATGGACGCAAAATGACACATTATTCATGTGTCACATATATGGCTATGTTGGCATATATTGGACACTGAAGTGAACGGAGGTTGACTTCAATGAATCGCGTTTGACTTTATTTTGATCATATATGTTGATGAATGTTCCAATGGAATATAACCATTAAAGAATATAACCATAATATAAGATAACCATTCCGAAATGCCACAATTCAACATAAAAGTTAATGAACATCGCAATCCAAGATAATATTAATAAAACATTTAAGTAAGTGCAAGCCATATTCATATAAGCCAATATGAAAATTTAATATGGTGTAGAAAGGTTTTATTACATTCTAATAGTGCAAAAGTTGTTTAATTGCTATGTAATTAATACCAAATAGAGTTTCATATGTACAATGTTAATGAAATGTTTTATTATATTGTAATATGGATTTGTTATTTAATGAATTTTATTAATTTTTTTTAACAATACATATAATCATTAGTGATGGTATTTCATTAAATTTATGTAATCAATGCAATAATACAGAATTAGTTAATTAAAAATAGTATTGTTTAAGGGTTATGTTGGATGGCGATGTTCATGGAGGGATATGTTGGATTGGGCCATTTATCCATGATTATGTTGTATTATGGTATGCCATTTATCCATGATTATGTTGTATTATGGTAATTTTCATTAATGTGTTTGGTTGAATTATTTGGAGACACATTAAGAGATGAAAGTAATATACTAAGTACTATAATTTATTGTAATTTATAATTCCACTAAGATTTTTGTGAGGATTGTTCATTCAAGTTGTTATAATATTGCAACAATGCCACAGTTCTTAAGGATGTTATATGTGATCTTGAGAACCACACCAGTGTCACATAAATTCCCACATTTATATTTGGAATTTTTTGTTAATGGTTTTGTTATATTTGACACATTCCTTGCTCAGTGGTCATGTTGCATTATTGGGTTGTTTCTTCACGGAAATTTGTTGCATTATGGGAATCATTAAATTGATTCTGTAGCTTTTGGGTTTAGGTATAATTGGAATCATTTTGTTTCCATTTTGGCATATGTCAAGTGTTCTGTTAGGTTATTATGTTCATCTACGGGTAGGTTTATGTTCAATTATGGCATTTGTCCATGGGTATATTGTATTATGGTTACGTTTGTTCATCTATTTTGTTGGTGTAACACCCCGGTTTTGACCCCGTTTGCATTAAAAATGTATATGACGTATATATTGTAATTAATCATGGTGAGGAGCTAAAGGAAAAAGCCCCACCATCGATTTAGCATTTTATGTTTCGACGATTAAAATCGTTGCCGATGGTATTTCGTGCTAGCCAGGAACATTATAATTTTGGACATCATGTAAATATGCAATTAAATTAAAATACCCACAACCAGCTATGTCAATGCAACATTAAAGAGATGGGGGCATGATATCCTAAGGATAAGGTTGGGGGGGGGGATTTTCAAAACCTTTGGGCCAATGGAGAAAAACCAAATGTCAAAGGGAGAACCCATCAAACTGTCAACTAGCCATTTTTTCTTTTGTGCCCAATCATTTAATTATGCCAGAAATTGGTTGGCTCAGTTATTGCATGGGAATGGGAAATGTATGGGAGTCAGAAATTTGAATTTGGGGAAGCACCCATTTTTGGGAAAACATTTTTTGACTTATGGGGCAATTTATTTCCCAAAAATTCTTCCCATTCCCTCATGCATTCATGTCTTTATCTTCTCTCACATTTTTGGAGCTGCTGTGCATTCTCCATTCACGTTTTTGCAGATTTCTTCATTCTCACCATGACTGGGAAGTTGTTTTTGGAAAAATCAATGGCTGGGCTCTTTGCTTGATGGTTTTTACTATTGTTTATCCTCATTACTCGGCCGGGACAACCCGTTTTTGTGTTGCACAATGAATTGGAGAAGAGACCATGTTTTCTGGGTGTTTGTTGAGTCCGTTTGGCCCACGTGAGCCATAGAAGTTGCTGAAAATTGAATTGCTGTCATAGGGATGTTTTTCCCTATTTTATCAATTTGTTTTGTTGCCAAAATCATTTTTTTTCAAACCCAGAATTTCGTATCTTATTGTGTGTGCATATTTTGTGTTGGTTTGAACTAGTTTGGAGTGGAAATGGGGTCCAAACTAGCTTGATAAACCTAGGATAGGAAGGAAGCTCACAGACAGACACCGTAGAGGGGCTGGTTTTCTTCTTTACACACCCTAAATAGCACTGGAATGGAAGGCATAGCATGAGGGACTGTGTAGCAGAGAAGGGGATGCTTCCTTTTGTTGGGTGTGTAGATGGTTTAGGATTCAAGCCCGATCTAGTGCTCCATAGCTCTGTGGTTAAGCTCACTAGCTCAGTTGTTCAACCTTTCCAGCTCCTTAGAAGCCTGATAAACCCAAATTTAGTTTTGCTTGGCTAAATTTTGACATATCCTTGGCTATGTGTGAGTCTGCTGGTGTTCCCTTATTCCTTGTGGGAATCATGCCTAGCTCGGGGGTGGTAGTGGTGCTGAGAGATTAATGAGCACACTGGCCTATGGTTGGGCGGGACGTTGCAACGACGCAGCTAGTTGTGTGACAAGCTTCTTTCAAGATAAGTATTCTTGTCTATTTTATCTCTGCAACTGTATTTTCTTGTTTTAATGAATTATGATGAACATGATTAATGTGTTGAATGCTTTGATGAATGTATTTGCTTCCGCTGTATAATTGCATTTTTATGCATCTATGTATGTTAGTTCAATAATTTTTTATTATTTTTATGTACATGGGGCTAGCTTGCCCGGATTGATAGCAGCATAGTCGCGCCCTCTCTCTGGTAGAGGGGTGGGGACGTGACAGTTGGATTGTAAAATATTATAATAGTTGGGTTTACTTATGCATGCAATGGTTTTTGTTGTATTTCGACATCCATCAAGTGTTATCTTATGAAACAACAATTATCAAGGTCCATTTTACATTGTGAAAGTTTTGCATGGTGATGTTGCATTATTATTATGTTGATTAATTGATTTGGATGGATTATGAGATTAATGATGGAATGGTTTTCTTGCATTCCGACATGCATAAATGATTATGTTACATTACCACATTTATGAACGCTCATATTGGATCGCCACTTTAATCAATGGTCATGTTTCATTATGGTTATGTATATAATTTGAATTTTGTCGAATTATGACATTCATTCATTCATATATGGAATGTTCATCAAAGGTTTTTTAACATTGCAATATGGTTTTTAATAATTATATTTTGAAACTATTTCTATAATGATCCCATATGGGATTTAATTACATATATGTAATAGATACAGTAATTAAACTTTAGTTAAATTATTGATAGTAATTTTTACTTGTTAATGTAATTATTACAATATTGGTATTAATGTATAACACAATAGAGATTCATATGTACAATTGTTGCTCAAATGTTTTATTAGATTGTAATAGTTGAATTAAATACAATGTAACTAATATGATATTTAATTTATTATATTATTATCACAACTTTGTAGACTATTGTGCTTTTAATTCCAATAATTACATAATTTTATTTATATTGTTGTTTGAGTACATCCATTAATTGCAACATTTACATACATTATTTATATTGTTGTTTGAGTACATCTAGTAATGTATTGACAATTTAATATGGAGTACAATAAATTATTTCCTCTTAGTCCAAACATTAAAAATTTCAATATATTACTAAGAACTCCATATGTGAAAATAACGCAATGAAAGTATAGATTGTTGTAAGTTGAAATATGTGTTTTTAATTGCAAGAATTACATACATTATTTAAATTGTTGTTTGAGCACATCCAAAAACAATTTAGTATCCAGTTCTAAAAAAAATGTACAATACTTCAAGTTAGTGTACAAATTTAAATTATTTCACATGATTTTAATATAAGTTATGTTATTTTCATTTGATTAAGGCACGGATTTCAGTTGTGGTGTAACTATGGAATATGTGCAATTCTTGTACCGATTGTAAGTAGAAATTGAATGCTTTGCTTTTTAATTTGTTAGTAATGCATTGTTTGTGTCATTGTATTGGTCATTCTTGGTATAATTGGAATTTAAAAAAAAAATACAACATATATAAAATGACATAGTAAACGACACATTCCAAAGCAACATAGAAACATATGCTTACATTTTAACCACAATAAAGAAAATATATTTTGTTAATAATTGTTCAATACAAGATATATATCCATTATCTCGTTTTTATTATAGCAAAACAGAACAATATATATTAATAATTAGGATATACCATGCAATAATTTATGATATTATACATTAAATACTGATTTTTTTTAGATCAAAACCAATGAAATTATTGAATTGATGAAAAAAGTCAAAACATAGGTATTTGAATAATTCTCTATGCATATTGAATTCTATTCTAGAAACTTTCACGAGCTTTAGGCGTGTTTTATTTAATACCAAAAATTATCAAAAATTTTACATGATCCAAAAAACAATACATAGTTGTTCTTACAATGACTAATCCTTATTCAATTACATACCAAGACCTTGCAAGGACTAAAACCATGTCGTAGGAAATGGGATAAGATCATTGAATGATTTAATGCTTGGAGTGAGAGGAAGGAAATTCTTGTACATGATAGTGTTACTGCATTGATTGTTTGCTGGCATAGGTATACGAAGATTTCCAAACTCTGATATTTCATAAACTGCTAAATGAATAATATTGCAAGTTTCCAAATCATAGTTATATGAATGGAAATTCATCATTCTTGCACATCAATATTGAACTTCCCACTGCTCAGAATGGTAGATAGCCTGAACAATGTATATTTATATTTTTTGTCATATATTGTAAAATATTCCATTTTAACCCTCTACCATCCTCGAAATGACTCTCTGTTTGTTCAAGTCGATATTGACCACGTTTGAAATCTTGAATTTCATCTATGCACCTGTTGGTCGGAATTTCTGACTTGGCCAACTTAAGGAGATTAAGCCCACACAAGTCGCTTAGAGGAGCTCCCGGTTTGTTTGAAATGGAAAAATCTCGCAGGTTATGGTCCTGCTACCAACTGAGTTTTTACTCTTAAGGAGAATCTAAAAATTCAGTAAAAATTTATCCTAAGTTTATTACTACCTAAGTAAAACCTAGAATTAGTTTTGTAAAACCTAAGTTATCCTAAAATGCTTTCTTAAGGAAAGTCTTCAATTTTTTAGGGTTTCGCTTCAAATATTCCAACTTAAAGACTGTTCTAAGTTTTATCAAATTAATCTAATTCTATTTAACAACTGTTAAAATAAACTAAAATTTAATAAATAAACTAAGCTAAGATTAAAATTAACTAACTATCCTATCTCAGCTGAGAACAACTTGAAGACTAAATTAATTATCAATTAATGTTTGACAAAGAGATAAACAATAATGATTTAAATGAAAATATTTAAATCATTATCATAAAATCACTTTGTTGAATATGCACAACAACCAAAAATTTAAAATAGGTAACTACTTTTAATTTTCTGTGATGTTCCATTAATTAATAACTAATATTCAATACTAAGTATTTGAATAATAAGATGATATTTATTCATGAAAACATTGCAGAAAATACAAATGAAATCAAAAATAAATATGGAATTTTATATATTATCAAATTCCAATTATCAATACAAATATCGATTAATCAAACTCAATAATATTCTCAATCAAACATTAATATTGTGTAAACAGAGTACAATTTTGAATAGTAAATACAATCATAACACAGTATGATTTCATAAAAGCATAATGAGAAAACGATATATTGAAATATATATATATTAAGTTTTCAAAAATAGTAACAGACAGTGGTACATTTTGAGAACTAAAGTCCCAATTCTCCTTGAAGGTAAAACTCCAGCAAAGAAATTAAAACCAAAACTGTAATTATATTTCAAATAAGTCTATGTCTATAATACTCAATCGACTTTGGCAGCAACGTCTCCACACACTAGCCTTCATAATGAAAGAATTACACAGAAATTTTAAACATCCTGGCAGCGTTCATCTCAAGCTTTTTGAAACAATGTTACAGAAAGAAATAAAATGAAAGAAAGACACAAACAAAATTGTTCATTCAGATTTGTAGAGACCATCCCTCCCTTGGCAACAACCTTTGCTTTGGTTTAAATAGGCAAATACAAACAAATAGAAAACTAAGAGGCGAACAGAGTCTCC
Organism: Pseudotsuga menziesii; assembly: GCA_001517045.1. Lineage (NCBI taxonomy): Eukaryota > Viridiplantae > Streptophyta > Pinopsida > Pinales > Pinaceae > Pseudotsuga > Pseudotsuga menziesii. Next base: position 18,795 of record LPNX010170788.1, read on the forward strand.
TTGCTGGCCGCAATTGTAGAAAACGTGTCTAGAGAACCTAGGAAATCTCTCAACTGGTTCACCTTTTTTCAGGAAAATCCACATGACTGGTAAATGGATCTATCCTGCAAAAAACCCATGTTTCGGAATTCGTTATTTGTCCTTCATTCGTCTGCAGTTTGCTGCCGAAATTCACTTCCTGAATATTGACGGGAATCTGATATTCTTATTCGTGTTTTCTAATGTGTTGGCTTTCCAGTAATTTTATGGCATCCTCGCATCTTTCACGATCTAACCTGCAGGTAAAAATACAAATAATCATCAATTACTAAAGGAGAACGATAATTCAAAAAATGATAAATGAAAGAATTAATAATAAAAGAGAAAGGAAATTTTCCTTTTCTTAATTGATTGGTCACAAAACCTTTCGATCTTCTAACCAATTTTCTCCCTATGTGATTGATAATTTCCTTTACAAGCTGATCTTTAAGCAAGCAAGCAGTTTCATTTTCTGGTGAATGAACAACTTTTTGTAACAAATCTCTTTTCACTAATCCACCGCATTATCACGCCCTCACTAAAATTGTTGGATTGATATCATGAAACTTTTAACTTCGCGGTGAAAATAAATGATATAGCGTGATGATACGATATATATAAACGAAGTGACATCCGTAAAATAACCATAGTGCATTAAGAGAGAAAAAAAATTTGAAGTAAGAGAATCTCCCTTTCTCCCGTTCGGTATGGTGAGTTGTTTCCATGAAACAATTATAACGCAATCTGGCGACCTTCTCGAAGAAAACGCGGCAGCTTCAGATAGTAATTCGTATCTTTCGCAAATGTTGAGTCTTCCTTGGTTTCTTCCTTGCAACACTGCAATATTCTCTCAATAGACTTCTGGCAACCAAACATATGTCCAACGACTTCAACAATTAAGTATTACACAACAACTAATTGAGTTTTAAACGGTGTGCTCAACTAGCAATTGGTGTGTTTATCTCATTCATAAACCAACATCAATAATAACATATTTCCTTTTAAGATCTTCATTTAATTAGATCTTGTGGTAGCCATGATGGGCGCAATCCTTGATATGCTGGTTACTCCCTTTACCATTTTGTCTTCCTGAAAACCACCATTAAAGAAAACCAACCTAAGAACAATATTTATTTTTGGAGTTTTACTTTGAATTTTATCGAAAGTTAATATGGAAATCAATGACGTACAAATATTTTGCTTAAAATAACAAAAACAACTTTGGTTTAAAATGCCACGTTGATGTCATGATTTTTGGAGGATTCCAACAAATAAATATGTTCATTACCATTCCATAATCCAATAAAGGTATAGACAATTTCATTGGGATGTGTCGAATGTCAAAATTATTCCATGCTAATTTTCCAAAAGTATGCATTTTAATAATTCTTTCTTCAATTGGAAAGCATTTTAGTTGGAATTGATTATGCTTCCAAAACCCTTACAAATATCTCAAAACGCCTTTCATTTTCAAATTATAAAGTTGTTAGCAAAATATGGATAAATGATGCACATAGATCATTAAACAAGTTTTCAACTAGCTTTTAATTGACATCAAAATGAAGAAAATGCATTAATATCCCAAATTGATTTCTCACTACTTTGAAAGAGAGATTAAAGTGCATGAAGTTATTTAAAAACTTTTTCTCTAAACTTATTTCTCCTTTAAAATCAACATCTAGTGAAACTATGCACTTTATTTTTCAACCTTTTAAAAAAAAATCAAACCTTTTGGGCTAATGTTTCTTAAAATATTTAAGTGGATTGAAATTATTTACACTTTTGATCAAATGATAGAAAACAATCTGGAAATATGGAATTCTTAAATATTATGATATAAACATAACATTTGATCAAAATGTATATGAATTTTCAATGTAATTCATTGAAAATCTTTAAGCTTTCAAAACTTAATAAATTGAATAGATCATTCAACATCATAATTAAGAACTCAATTCCACTTCTTAAAAACATTTACTCAAATTATCGCAATGTGTTGAAGTGCTAGTTTAATCAATTTATGGATTGAGAGCCGAGGGTAGGCAAGATTCACAAAAACATTTCGTAAATCTGATTTTCCCAAATAGAGGTATTGAATTAACTTGGATAAGTTCAAATGAAAGTATGTGAGTGCTACTGGACAACCATGATGCCAAAACAGAGATCAACCAGGTCAACAAATCCCTATTTATAAAAGCTAAGCCAAAGAAAAAGAAGCATGGGAAATCAAGGATCCAAAAGAGCTCATCGAACAACTAAGTCAATCAAGCAATACAAAAAGAAAAACAAAATTACTAAATATTCACAAAATTTTAATGGGGGCCCCCTTTGATTTTACAAAAATCAAGGGGAGTTGTTGGGGTGCCAACAACACCATATACTTGTAAAACCATCATTCACAAGATATATCAGTTGGTTGCAGTGTATGGTGAGACACATAGATAATTTCCTACTCCTGGTGTAAATGGAATGCACACTCCATATATTCAATTCAATGTTCAATGAGTACATTTTGTACACATATAAGGCACCTTCTTTGGAAGTTATTCTCACATGAAGCCAATATCTTTCACCTTTATAAAAATTAACATTCTTATGAGCAATAGGTTCACCATCAACACCAATGGTTCCTCTACAAACTGTTTTGATATTGTTGTAGATAAAAAATTTAGAATCATTTTCATAGTGCTTATGACATACAAGTATCCATCCATGTTTGTGTTCACTAGTATTTTCTATCAGAGAAAAGAATCCATGGACCCCTATATCAACAATGCCTATATGTGAGAAACACTTTATGAATGGATTTACAATGTAATAATCCTTATGCCCTGCTAGTGGACAATATTTAGAGAGAAAAATGATTGAACCAACTGTACATTCAATTGTATATCTATATTCTGGATAAGGGTCATGCAGCAAATATTTATGTCCTATGCGATTGAAAAAATTATATACAGTATGGTTTTCATAACGTCCCAACAATTGTATTAAAAACCCTATTTTTGTTATATTGTTCTTTTTCCAATCACTAACAAAAGTTGGTCTCAACAATAGTTGTTCACAATGTTTAGAGATTGATCGAAAGCAAATCAATGTTGAAAATGACACCCATAGGAGGAGCATCTCTAGAAACTCGAGTGGCAGTAATCTCCAAATGTTGGGGTCCATTTCAAACTAACAAAGATAAAAAAGAACATAGTTATTGTCAACTTAGTCTAAAAAATGGATTTTTTTATTAGTGCATGTAATGATACTGTTGTATAAATAGAATGATACAAATATGAATAAAATGAATTTTGAAACTATTTTTGTGTATGTATAGAATGAAACGAGTGGCTAAGAACTCTTTTGTTTTTCTTTGCATGACACCACGGATTTTCTTTCCACTTTTTACATTTTCTTTGTTGTATATGTGCCAAAATAATGATTTTCGTTCATTTAGTTATGAACAAATTGTTTAAATAAACACAATATTGATTTGAACTACTTACAAATAAAGTACAATTCCATAATGGATTATTTATTAAAATAAAAAATTCAAATATTGCTTAAAATGTATAAGTATGTNCTATCTAGATGATGCAAATACTGGCTTAGAACTCTTTTTTTTCTTGGCATGACACCACAAATTTTCTTTGTTCTTTTCTCAGTATTTTTTTTATATTGGTCCCAAAATCATGAATTCCGTTCTTTAGCAACCTGTGGTTAGGTTCGTATTTTATTGCATCCTCTAGCTTGTCATATATCAAACCAAAACTTGATGATATTTTCCCATATGTACGAGAACCAAAAATAAATATTTTTTGTGTATCATCAATGTTGAATTTCTTCCCTGTCTCCTTTTGAATTTCAGGTTGGAAAGGTTTCCCCTTCCTGGATGCAGAAAATTTATTTGAAATTGATGTCTCAACCTCGGTTCATCTATGAGGTGTTTGATACACATCATTGGATGATGGTTGATTCTTTTAACTTCCATTTATCTTTGGATTTTAGAGAAAGCTTTGAATTTTTTTTTGTATGGTATGATGTAATAGAGCATCATTGCAAGTAAATAATACAATCAGTAATAATGGATTAAATGTAGCATTGCAAACATAACTATAACATAAGAATAATAATTATGTTATAAAAAATAAGAAAATGTAAAATGCATAACATATACAATTGTTAGATGCATGTTCATAGTTTCATATATTAAGACCATTGTCATGTCCTTTGTTAACGTATCATTCAATAATATTTATGTAGAACACTTTGTCATTCTAGTTTCATTTCATCCATAAAAGTAAATATTGAAATAAATACTTTTGTATGGGAAGATAAATACTTGATAGACATATAGAAATGGTTTTAACAAAAAATAATCACAACAAATGGTGAAAAAAATAAACATATTAGCAATTTCAATATAATAGCAAGCATTTTTTTTACAAAAAATAATCACAATAAATGCTGAAAGAAATAGAAATATTAGCAATTTCAATATAATAGCAAGCATTTCGTTTAGATATGTAATATCGATAGAAGTATAGATTATGTAAAAATCAAATTTGTTTATTTAATTGCAACAACAATAAAACATGTTTGCAAGGCAAGGGCATTTCATCCATAAAAGTAAATATTGAAATAAATACTTTTGTATGGGAAGATAAATACTTGATAGACATATAGAAATGGTTTTAACAAAAAATAATCACAACAAATGGTGAAAGAAATAAACATATTAGCAATTTCAATATAATAGCAAGCATTTTTTTTACAAAAAATAATCACAATAAATGCTGAAAGAAATAGAAATATTAGCAATTTCAATATAATAGCAAGCATTTCGTTTAGATATGTAATACCGATAGAAGTATAGATTATGTAAAAATCAAATTTGTTTATTTAATTGCAACAACAATAAAAAATGTTTGCAAGGCAAGGACATGACAATATTTTTTGTACTACTCATATATAATGTTTACAACCTATGAAAATGCTAACAGTGTTTGAGATGAATCCATAATGATCTATTTATACAATAAGACAATCAAGTGACATAGTTACTTCACAGTTCTGATGGTTATGTTGAAATGGATTGCAACCTTTGTTCTTCATTCTTCCTAATTGTAGCATATGCACTTTTGGCCATCTTTGCATACCTTTCAAATGTAAAAGGTGGAGATATCCGTAAACCATCAATATATTTCACTCTTTAAATTGTTGTGAAAGTTAAACCTTGCCTCTAAGCATTACCGATATCAACTGTTTCCCTTTGTAAAGTCAAACCCTGAGATTTGTGTATAGTGAGAGCCCACGCCATACACAATGGGATATGCTTGTGATTTCCTCTACAAATATGTGTTAGAGGTACAATATTTGGATATATTATGTCCCATGGTAAACCAATGTAATAATCAAAAGAGACTGTAACATACATTTGTAGTTGTGGTGGTTTAGATCCTTCAGAGAAGAAAATGTTTTGAACTGTCCCAAGTGCTCCATTTACTAACCTTGCTTCCACCCATAAGTTACATGTCAACATGACTCGTTCACTAGGACATAGAATAACTTCTCATTGAAGTTTCTCATCATTAACATCATTGAAATCTTTACTCTTGGTATTTTCAACGATTCATCATGCTATAGGAATTCCAATTGATTTGTGCATGCATCTATTATGTACATTTACCAAGGTGTTCATTAGAAACAAATGAATTTTTGAATTGAAATTATTAATTTCAATAGAGTCCATAAATGCATTTGTTCATGACATTAAGAGATTCCAATCATCCTTTGTTTGTTTTGCATTTCTGATGTTTGTTAACAACCTTTTATAATGGAGTTGCTTTGGATTTGTCCCCTGTTGATGAAATATTGTGTCCAATGTAACAACACTTTTGAAATATTTCCACAAAATTGTTAGGATTGATAATCATCCCTTGAACAAACTGTCTATTAGATTATTTTAGCCTAAGTTAGATGTTTTAATTAATTAATTGAGTCCACTAGTACCATTGGGTCCACATGGCCTAATGGGGCCACATGTACCAGTTCCTAGAGTGTGGGGAACATTGCTAGAGGCTAACTGCAACTGACTGCACTTGCATGTATCATATTAGGTGCCTCCTAGGCCAATCCCTACATTTTAGGAGCCACTGGGAGTCCCGACACGAACCTCCTTCAGTCAGTTGGATTTGTAATTTCTAGTTACATTGAGTTAGATCACAATCAGTTTAGTTAGCGCTAGTTATGCATGGTTGCATGTGGATTAGGCACCTTTACTGACCTACCACTTCATTTAGACCGAGTTAACTGTTATTACCGATTGTGTGAGTTTTTTAGACATCTAGAGTTAACCACTTGGACTCTGATATTAATTGAGACATCCTGAGTTAGCTAGTTAGTTAGGTATAGTCACATCCAGTTGGTAGATTTGAATTCCTCCCTAATGGATTTGAATTCTTCCTTATGTAGCACTATTGTAACACTAGATTAATTAATGACAATGATACTGTAATTATCTTATCTATACTCATACATTTCCTGTGTGGTTTGATTTGTTCAGTGTGTATCTTCATTCTCCTTTTATTGCATCAATAATATTTGACTCATTGCTTGAATATCTAAATGGAACAACAATTTTAACATGGTATCAGAGCCATTTCAAGCAAGCTTCATGTTTGTCTGCTCTCCATTGAACACTAGAAGCAACTAGGTTTCCACATAAGTCCCACAAAGGGTACCTTGCTTCCTATGAATTTATTCAGACTGGCGGTGCGGGTGTGACAAAGCCTGAGAAAGTGTTCATCTCGAGAGGGAAGGAACGATTCTAACATAGTTCGAATGTTTTAGTGTTTTACAATGAAATTCTACAGGTGCTACATAGCTTGTGTGAATATCTGTGTTTTTCCAGCAGGAGAATTATGGATTCTCTACCTTCTACTCCTTGGATCCTAACACCCTTCAATTATCTTGATTGGAGGGCAGATATGCAGCTGGCCTTGCACAAGCTTGGATACTATAGGATAATACTTGGAAGGGAGGTTGAGCCCCATCAGCCAGTTGAGAAGAACAAGTTTATGAACTGCTTAGATGAAGCTTTCGGTTATCTATGCACTCATATATCCAGAGATCTCCTCTTCCACCTTGAAGGTTTGAGGACTCCCAGATAATTCTTGAAGAAGCTTGAAGAATTGTTTGGAAAACAAGATGAGCTTTGGGGACACCTCTTGGAGAATGAGCTGGTAGCCTTACATCCCAGTAATTTTGAAAAAGTAGAGCAATTATTTACTAAATTCAAGTCTCTTGCACTCCAATGCAGACATTGCAGAATAGAAATAAAGGATGAGAAAAATGTGAAGTTTCCATTGTCAATAAAATCGGCCCAGAGTATTTTGTATTTGTCTCAATATTTCATTCTAAAAGGGATTCCTTTCCGAATTGGAAAATTCCTTCACTTGATTCTTTTCCGAGTCCTTAATCAAGGAGCAAGAGAAGTTGATCCGGATGGGAGTCATCAAGACCTCCAAAGATCAAGCTCTCCTAGTGACAGACTCCACCAAAGTGCAATATAAAGGGAAGTCAAAGCAGAAGGAGCCTAAAGCAGCTGGTTCAAAGCCTAATCAGAATCAGAAGACTTGCAAAGGAGCCTACGGATCTAAGAAAAAGAAGAAGCTTGAAAAGAAGACATGCCCTTATTGTATGAGAGGTTTTCACCTTGAAAACTCTTGTATGAAGAAGCAAGTAGATCAGCTGATTGCTCTCCTAAAAAAGAATAACATTACTCTCCCACAAGGAGAAAAGAAGTTTGATGATGGACATGAAAGCTGCCATGCTTTGAAAGCTGCCATACCTCGGTCAACAACCTATTTGATTGATTCTGGAGCATCCAACCACATGGCTTCCTCCAAGGATTTCTTCTCCACTCTCAACATCAAAGAAGGGCCCACTATTCACATGGGAGATGATTCCCAAATTCCAGCAGCAGGAAGAGGCACTATCAAAGTCCAGTATGGTTTGTTCAGAGATGTCGTATATGCGCCTTCTTGTCATGTCCCCTTAAATTGACCATTAAAAGTGTTGACCATGCTAAGTTCCTAGGGGCTCAAGTTGTTATTAATTATTCCTCATAGGAAAATTTTTGCTAATAATTGTTTTAAGGCATGTATTTAATTTTATCTCAGCAATTTTATTTATTATGCACAATAATGATGTGGAATTAAGGCTCCCATGTCAGCAGGGTGCATTGGGGAAAGCTAGTCAACTTGCCTTGGTAAAAATAGGAAAAGTCCATGACAAAAACAAATAGGAGAATAAAGGGAAGTTGCCTAAAAGCAATAAAAAACAGACAGAGGTAAAAGCAGGAAAGTATTTCAAAGGGGAGGGCTCAAATTCCTCTTATGGAGCTCAGAAAAGCTGTAAGAGAAAAGCATGAATTTTTTTGAAGGAAAGAAAAAGTTTTCTTATGACCCAGGAAAAGCAGAAAGCTGTCATAACTCAAAAGAGGCATATTTTGACTAGGGGAGGGCACAGTTTCTAGTTTTGAAGGATGATTTGGACTTGGAAACAATTCCACATGGTCTTACTTGCCTAATTGCCTAAAGGGGGTGCTTTTGTGGCTAGGGTTAGGTCACCCATGGGGTTGACTTGCTCTCACAAGTCACCATTGACCTCAACTTACTAAGCATGTCATCCAGAAGTCTATAAAAGGTGAATTCAAGCCCATTGATTCAGTTTGGATGTTTTGATATTGTGGTTATTCTATGTGAGCATAGTCTTTGAGTGTTGTGCCTCATACCATTGGGTGATGATCCCCAAACCCCTCCTCCTTTCTCTTCCATTCCATTTTCTATCTATTTCAGGTTTATGGAGAGATAAGGTCAGCCAGTGAAGCTCATTTAATAAGTATATTGCAGCCTCCATAACCTATTGGTTGAGCTCCAGTGAAGCCCCTGCTTCACCTATGCTCACAACCCTCTTCTAGTGAGGATTCGGGCCTCTTGCCCATCATTTTGGAGTCACCTTTATATTGGTCAGTTTTCATATGAATTATGATATATGAAAAGATTATAAATCTGTTATTTCATTTCCTCATGTCTAAATATATCATTCATTAAATATTACCTTCCTCATTGCACATTAAAAGCTTGTTTTGCCAGCATATGGGGGGATTTTGATGAATTTAGTGCAATCAAGATTATATGAAGTTGTGGGAGTGATTGAGTGGGTTATAAAGGTCAAATGGAGTGTTATTTATCACTGTCATATTTAATATCAGTACAGAAAGCAATCTGCAATAATTTATGTGCTTAAATTCATACCCTTGCTAGAAAGCTAGTTTTAAATAACTAGTTTTTCCATTTCTTGCATAAATAGAGTTTTGTAAACCAAAAATTTGATATTTAAGTTTCAATGGGTCACTGACAGGACCAAATTCCCATACATAAATTCAGAACCCCTTTTCATTGTGACTGTACTGCCTTTTGTAACCTTCCACTACGCAGGGTCTCTCTAGGCCAAAACTGCCTATTTTTCCCAAATTGATCCCAAACTATTAAGAGCTGTTAAAAAGTGTTATAAAAAGTTCAGAACCTTATTTTATGACTGAATATCATACCTGAAACTTTCCTAAGCCATTGGTCGGAAGATGGATTGATATTCCCTAGTTTCACGGTTTAGTGACCCAACAACATGAAAGTAAGTTTCCGCGGCGCGGATTCTGAAATATCAATGGTCCCAGATATAAATGTGTTTGGGGAATGGTTTTACAAATATTTACTCACTTTTTATTGATCTCCTCTGCTCACTTTTCCTCTGCAAAATTTCCCTACCTGAAACCTTGATTTCCCTACTCTGTCAGTGCACCGAATGGTAGATTTTGTAATTCAGAAATTTTAATATAAAATTTGTAGAATTGATTAATATTATGATATGTAATCAGAGCAGGGATATTACAGTGGTATCATAGAACTTTCTTCCACTCCTGTGGAAATAAGGCTCTCTATTGACTAACATTGCAGATCAGTAAGTCAAAATTGCAACCATGAGGTTGCTACCAGTGATTGAAGAAGAAGAGGTAATCTATGTTAACGATGGATTGCAAATGTCAAGATACCATGATGTTTAATTTTGTGAAAATGAGGAGTATGAATATATAATGTTTGAACCACCAATGGCTAATCCTAAGAAGGATTTAGCAAAGATGATAGATGCCAGTGAAATCTTGCCCCACCACTACAAAGAGTATCTTGCATTGGGGGAAAAGATTTGTAAATTCATTCCTTTCAAAGACTATTTTTATTTCAGATTTGGATATGAGACCAAGGATGTGGATGAGCATATTTCAATGGCAGCAAATCATCTATAGAGGAACCAAGTTGTTCCAACTATGTGAGTGAGGAAGAAGAAAGAGAATCCAAAAGAGAAGGTGTAGCAAAGACATCTGTTGGTCCAAGCATTATGAGATTGTTTGGGTGTTTTTCTAGAAGATCTTCCAAAAGTGGTAACATGATTACTATTCTAGAGAGTAAAGTTTCATCAACTTTCTTGGAGAATCAAGATCCATTGGCAAAACTTTCTTTAAAGGAGAAGGTCATGAACCTTATAGAGGAAGAAACATGTAGTGCTTTTAATGGAAGTATTGATGAGGAAAAATAAGAAGGGCATGTTGGTCTGAATATTATGGATAGGAAAGATGAAGAGTAGGATGAGGGCCTGAACCCATTCTCAATCATGGAAAAGGGACTTGTTTCAATTATTTCTTCAAGTGATGAAGGAAAAGAAAAGATCCATGAGGTGAAGTGTAAATCACCACAAGGTGGTTGCATAAGAGGAGAAGTTGAAGAGGAATGCACTTCAATATTCTTGGTGGGTGATCTCCAGATCACTGCTCAATATGTGGGCTTATGTATGGCTGAATATACATATTTTGTATCAGATCCAAAATATCATTACAAATCAGATTTGGAGTCACCTTAGGAGCCACATACGAAAGAAGAAAGTAATACCACACCGCTTGGGTGTGAAGCATAATTTTTGGTGGAAGAGAAGGCCGCCATAGTGTCTGTGCAAGAGGAGGATAGGGTGAATAAAATGTGTGATGAAGGTTCTGATTTTTGCAGAAGACATTTTCATTTACATCCCACTATCACCATTGCAAAGAGCTATGGGCCATCTAGTCTTGCAGGTGGGGAAGCAACCAGAAATATTCATAAAGAGAAGTGCAAGTCACATAAAGAAAATTGCAGAAAAGAAGAAAAGGGTGATTTTCCTCAAGAACCCCACTCATTTCCTTGGCCTTTGAAAATGGATGAAAATAATATTCAAAAGGCTTTACACCTTCTCCAAGACACACACTCTTTAGTGGCACACCAGTGTTGGATAGCTGCTTCATTGGAAGATCAGTCTTCTCTTGAATCCAAGGAGGAGATGCGAAAGGCATTGTCTACAATACAAGGGGAATTATTACAATTGCTTTATGATAGATCTTATTTGATTGATCTTTCTGATGTGTTGAATGGAGCATCCTTGAAGGATGGAGAAGAAATTTGCAAACTCACACAAGAGTTGTTGACCACCCAAGATTCCTTGAAGAGAACTCAATGTGCACTCCAAGAAATCAAGATGGAGATAGAGAAACTTCATGAGAAGTTGCAAAGGTATTACCTACCCTCCTACACACCATTCAACTAGATTCACAAGGCTGATTCCATTCTTGAAAAAAGGGAGGAATCTCATGAGATGGTGGATCATGAGATGCACTTAGAGTTGTAGGTGCTTATGAAAATCTATGAGGAAGACAATATTGGTCAAGCACTCATTGAGCTTGAGGGGAAGGATGAAGTGTTATTCTCTACAAGAAAGATGGCTGATAACATTCCATATGGATCAGCAAATAAAAGTGCTTATTCATCCATTGATTTGGTGGATAGAGACATATTTGGAATGAAGACCTTGGGAGGTAAAGAATTTTATTTCTACAATAATTTTTTTGTTGTGACTGACATTGTCTTGACATGTGAACATCAACAAAGACTTATTTTGCAGCTATTATATACCTCCCATACACATGCACATGAGGTGCTTTCCGATTTGCATGTGCTTGAGGAGTTTGAGGTCAAGCAATATGAAGATCAAGCACTTGCATGGTTCCTAAGAGATTATGAGTTGCCTCTAGGAAGATGTTGTACAATTTTGGAGGCACATGATCACACTGTCACTCAAAAAACTAATGGAGGAATTTGTGGATCGATTATCTTGATTGATGAGCATTGTAGGGATTTGGCTCACAATTCTTCACCACACACTTCTATTTCAGCCACATCATGTGGGGATGAAAATTGGGTGAAAAGATTTTTTCTGTTGATGCCACAAGAGGAGCATGATACTTCCACTCTTCCAGTTGAGGTATTGAGGGTAAAACCATGTGGTTTGACAAGTGCATTAGTAGTAGCTGAATTATTCCCACCCAAATCATTTAGCATGAAAGTTTGTCTGTACATTGAGTGGGTGGCTAGACACATGATTGAGATGTGTGCACTGGAGGGTAAACATCTTGCTTGCATCAATGGAGAGACATTGGACACATCAAAGAAATTCTATGAGCAATGGCATGAGAATGTATGACTGCTATATGATGTTTTCAGTATATATGGAGGGCCATGGGATAACCTCCTGTGTATTCATAACAACAGTGACGTGAGTTCCAGTGCTAGCTTGCACATGAATTTTCATACTTTAGAGAGGCTCACGATGATTTGGTCCCACGTTAAGAAGTTCCATGCTTGGTGGGAAAGTCTCAAAGATATCCAATTTGGCATGGGAAGTGATCAATTGTCAGTGCAGTGGTATGATTTTCCCATCCTTTTCATCTTCTACGATGATAGAATTCTGTTGTTGTTACTGGTGTTTAGAAGGGGGCAAAAAATACCATGGGACCCTGGCATTATTTGGAATGAAATATTTCCAAAAGGGGCAGAAAAATTTGGATCCTTGCAGATGAGGAAGTGGGATCCAAGCATTCTACTTAGTTACCTTAACTGGTTTCGCAATTTTGTTGAAAGAAGTGGTCATTGCATAAATGACTATAATCAGAGCGGCGCAACAGAAGCATGGAGGACACATCTTGTAGCACCTTGCTTTGTTTCTGCTTGAGGATAGGCATATTTGGGGGGGAGGACTATCATGTCCCCTCAAATTGACCATTAAAAGTGTTGACCATGCTAAGTTCCTAGGGGCTCAAGTTGTTATTAATTATTCCTCCTAGGAAAAATTTTGCTAATAATTGTTTTAAGGCATGCATTTAATTTAATCTCAGCAATTTTATTTATTATGCACAATGATGATGTGAAATTAAGGTTGCCATGTCAGGATGGCGTATTGGGGAAAGATAGTCAACTTGCCTTGGTAAAAATAAGAAAGTCCATGATAAAAGAAAACGGGAGAATAAAGGGAAGTTGCGTAAAAGCAGTCAAAAGCAGACAAAGGTAAAATCAGGAAAGTCTTTCAAAGGGGAGGGTACGGTTTCTTCTTATGGAGCTGTTGAGGCCTGGAAATTTGCAGGCAACAACAGTAAGGGATTCTCCCCAGTCAACGTTCCCAATTAGCCCATGACTGTTTGGTGTAGGGAATCCGTCCGGTTTGTGGTCCGACCACCATAGGTCAAGTAACAAAACTAAAAGGGTTTACCGGTTGCGGCCCGGTCCACCATATATGTTTTTGTATTTTGACTTAAAGTATGATATGCACGTGCCTAATTAACATGCAAGGTGATAAAGGATGCAAGGAGTAGTCACAAAGTGATGCGCAAGTTCTTACCTTTCATCTTAGAACTCACAAGCATCTAAATCACATACACATAAATAAAGTAAATCTAACTATCTACCTATCCCCGGGGAGCCAAAATGTAACTTATCAATGAGTAATGTATATTCTATATCCATTATAAAGAGAAATTACAGATAGCTGATATTCCTTCACACAACACATGAACTATTAAAGATATTTAGACAATCAGATAGCTAATTGCTTATGAACAACATTCATTACTCATGGTGGTAATTTCACAGAATAAACCAGAAATCATTCAAACAAGAACATAGGCCCTCAGAGTTAGAACAATCTCACAGTTAATGGAAAAAACTAAAAAACGAAATAGTTCATCTTCCACCAATCCATAGCATAACATTTGAATGTCCCATCAAACTTTCTCCGACAGGCAAACAACAATTCTTTATTGCAAAAAAAAGTAGTTCTTCTTACAATATCTCCTTACTTGTCTTACTGGGAAAAAAGCCCCTTGTTCTTCTAAGTCCTTTATATTTATACAAAAATAATAAGACTGTTGGGCTGCCTACGAATAGCTCTTGGGCTTCCCAACTTTTCGCATTCCAAGACTTTGCTTTCACTAAGTGCTTACAAAAATACAACATATTACAAAAAATGAACCAATATTCACGAGGAGGGTCCCGCTTGGGCATTTAGAAATTTCTTCCAAGCTAAAAACTCTGAGGCGAGGCCTTCAAACTCAGAAGGTTCCAAAAAATGAATATTTATCTCGAACTTTGCAGCCTGGTTCTTGATGGCTTCAATTTTCGCTGCACTCAACCGAAGCTGATCTTCTAATAACTGCACACTGACTGCGGAATGGTCTACCTCATTCCTTAAGGTTTGGTCATCGAGAGATTTAATGTGTTGTATTTTGATTTCCTCTTCTTGGTACCTTTTCTGCAAAATTTCCACAAACAAGTTGTGGTTCGGAAAAGCATCCAGTCTCTACTCAGCTTCTACTTGGCACCGGTTATAGGTAATCAGGAGCCTTCTGAAGAATTCTGTACATGCTCCTTTCGTCTTTCTAACAGCCTTTTTGAATTCCTCAGTTGTGTTAACAACAAAATCCAGTAAGTCGTAATCCTGCTTAAGGGTCTGTCGATCTTTTGAGGGCAGCTTTGCAGGAACTTCATCATTGTCCTCTAGCCTTGCCATCCTTGCTGTCAGGACTTCCAGGATGTCTTGAGATCTATCAACAAAATACGAGGAGGTCTCCAAAATCTCCTCCAATTGACCATCTATTTGCAAAACCCTGCATCTCTCATCTTCTATGGCCGTCTGCAGCTGGAGCATCTTGGCCTTTTGTGCCAGCACATGTTCCTTAAAAGGTTGGAGATTAACCTGTTGTTCTTTACCTTCCTCCAAAGCTGCTGTCAGAGATGTAATATTCTCTTGAAGTTTTGTCTCTTGTTCCTGAGATTGCCTCTCATTCACCTCCAAGGTGGTCTTTTGCAGCTCTAGATCCTCTATCTTTCCTAGCAGCTATTCCTTCTCTGCCCTTAGCTCCCGATATTCTTGTTGTATTTTCTCAAGACACTCCTGGGCAGTCTCCATAGATCTTCTTTCTGCTTGGAGAACCTGCAATTCAGCCTTTGAAGACTTTATCTCCTTTTGCACATCTTCAAACTTTCTCTTCAACTTGTTATTTTCTTCTCTTTCCTTTCTTAGTGTGTCCTTTAGTTGAGAAGAAGACTTCTTAGATTTCTCTAGATCAATCATTGTCTTATCTACATTGTCCTCTGTGGCGTGGATCAATGAAACCCCTGCTCTAATAGTGAATCTGGGATCTCGGTCTGTTCCGTATACAATGGTCGTATCAGTTATCATCTTCCCGGACAGACCCCCTATTTCAACCTTCTTTTCAGTTCTTTTCACTATCCTTTTTCTTTCCTTGTCATAGAATATAGTATTAAAATCAGGGACTTATTCGCCTATCTTCTGTTCAAAGGGGGCCAGTCTAAGTGTGGGGACCATAGACTGTCCAGGTGTGCTGACAGCAGGTACTTCTGGGTCCTGCAAATCGGGGTTCTCCACGTCCTGGGTTTGAATGTCAGCTATGTCAACGGCTGACTATTCTGTCGCTGTCTGGGTCAGCTTCATCCTCTTTGCCTCCTGTTTCTGAAGCTCCTCATCTAGCTTCCTTTTTCTTTCTTCTTCTTCAAGTCTGGCGTCTTCTTTCGCTTTTTTGGCTACCTCTTGTTCAGCTCTTCTTTTCTCTTCTTCTTCTCCCTTCAGCCACCCCTCGGCTTCTTGGGCTAACCTTTGGGCTTCTTCGTTTCTTTTCCTGGTTTCCTCCTCAGCCTTTGCTTGCTCATCTTTCCCCTTTCCACCTTTGGTGGTGATATTATTTTTGAACCTTTTCCTCAAGGCTGTTATGTTCAATGCACTGTGGAAGATAGACTCTTCTCTATCCCAATGGTGGGTGTATTCAAAGTGGACATTGGCCTCTTTGCAGTGCTCAACAACCTTGTTGTGGGAGTCATTCCTATGGAAGGGCATTTCACCAAATTGAAACTTTAACAATTCCTCCACAAATTCATATACCTTCTTCACTTTGGTAAACTTATAACTCCCCAACCTGAAAGGCAAAGGAGGATATGCAGCCTTCTTGTGTTCAAATAAAAAGCTTCCTATGCCATCCAGGAAGACTTGCCTAACAGCCTCTTTATGAAATCTATAGTCTGTGGCATATTTGGGCAGTAGGGAGGGCGCTCTAGAGCCTCCAAACATTCTGAAATAGAGCCCCTCCTCAGTTGGGTAATAATCAACATATTCCTTGATCACCTGCAGTGCCTCCTCAGACATGCAATCACATTCTTTCAAGAAAATAAGAGTATACAATGGCATGATAAAATGTTCACAGACCTCTCTGTAGTGACTGTGGTAATTATGAGCCCACAGTGGCTTGTATGCGGAGTAGACATGTATCCTTTCTCGGTCCCAAATGCACCTTAGGCCGGGGAAAGGTTGATTGCACAATATGCAATCAATGAGTTTGGCGCTCATGTAAAAGTCTGACCTCTTTTGGGACACTCCTCCCAAAGATGAAAGACTATTCGACACTATGTTGGCCCAGTTGAAAATGGTCCCTTGTGTCGCGACAACAAAAATAATTGGCATCCACTCCAATTTGAAGCTTTTTCCATGAGCTCTTCCAAAAATTCTATTGAGCATTAAGGAAATGAACCTGTAAGGGGTCCTTAAGCTTGCAGTATCATATTCTCCCATTGGCCTGGTTCTAAAGTTTCTTCCAGGAAAGAGCATCCTCTTGAGGGTCTCAATGAGGTCCATTCTAATGTTTCTCAGCCAATCTTCAGTTAAAAATATTTGTGCTTCGGGCAGGTGGTAGGCCAGGGCTACATATCCTGGGCTATAGGCAGCATAGCCTTGTTTGTCAACATTCTCAAGAATCATAGTGGTTACATCTGCCCTGGGAAGAATCCACCCAATCACTTCAGAGCATGGAAAGAGCTCTGGTCTTGTAGCAATCTTCATCAGTGAAGACCTTTCTATATTGGCATATATACCTTCTTCCTCAAAGCCTATATCAGGCACCTCTCGGTGCGTGATCAACCGGTAGATGTCTCCCCACTGATACTTAGGCCTGACACCAGTTATACATTTGTTATCTTCATAAATATATTCGGTCTTGGTGATGACTTCTACGTCGGGATCTTCTTCAACCACAGGGGCCTTCTTCTTTTTTCGCTTAGACATTCTGAGTTCGGAGGAATCTTCCTGTCACGTATAAAATTGTAACTGTTAGGCTATTTCCGGATAAATTGCAGAGATTGAGATAACAATGTAAAGTGTTTTACCTCATCTGTGTTTAACATGATGACAGTTAATTAAACGAAGCAAATATGTTCACGTTAATATTCCTATCTAGCACTGAAATCGGCTCAGTTAACAAAGCTTGAGTGGGAAACGAAGTCTACATTAAAATGAGGAAACCTCGGGCTCTCTATGGGTGCCATGACTACTGCGCTACGTAGGATGGCAGGAGCACCTATTCAATTTACTCAATGGGGCGCCTCAATAAAATGCTGCAGATGCATTCTACGGTCAATCTTGGGTTGGGTGGTGCTATGCTACTCCGGACCGGCTCGGGTTCGAATCTGGCCGTGAACCGGGTCGCTTCGAAACAATGAGGTAAAGCACGGCCTTGGTTTGAGGATGAGGGAAAACCTGAGTGGGGGAAACCAGTCCAACATTTTATAGGGAGGCCATGAAAAACCTTCCCCGCACGGCCCATCAAAATATGAGGCAGACTGGTGTAGATAGCGTAACGGCCGTCTGCACCAATTTCCCCAACCATCAAGTGCAGGGTCGAAAATCATAATGGCCGTGGAGGAAAACTACCTCGTGGGCCACAAAACTCCCCACTGACAGTTACGCTACATGCCCCCAGCATATATACATGTAAACGACGGGGACCAAGAAAAAAATGGTCGTGAAAACCTAACCGTGGAACAATAATCAAAACGCTCAGCTCGAACAGAACGGGATAATGCATACAAGAGCCTACCTGGCACTGCTGCGCAACTGGCGGGAGGAAGACTGATAGGCTTCCACGGTTGAGCCACCTGGGAACGCGGGTACACTGACAGCGGGGGTCCTGGTAGGCTCGATCGAAAATGACAGCACAACGAAAATGACAATGACAGTCCAAAATAGCAATAGAATAATTGACTTACCTGACCCCAAATATATATGGTCAACCATAAGCGGTGGGTGAAACATCGGACAACGAAAACACAAGGATCGGAGGTCACAAGAACATCTTCTCCCGCAACGTTGGGTGGTAAAACAACTAGGAGAACTGCCGAGACACCTGGGAGAAGCCAATAACGCAACGGAGCTCGCAAGACTAAACGTCGAAGCGATAGGAGGATAAGGAGCCGCAACGGCAGAAACGTAAAAGACATTCAGTTAAGCAACTTGGAAAAATCGGAGACAAAAAATTGAACAAAAACATCGGGTCTATGGGAAACAAAATCAAACCACAGGGCAGACAACCTTCTTCAAAGCCGCAACGGCAGAAACTTAAACTCTAAGGATCGGTGAAATAAATCGACGGAATCGAAAAAAATTGAGGTGATGCACCATCTACCACTGTGGAAGACTTAGAGACAATACGTCCCGATGGAAAACCAGATGACAGCCGATTGAGATAGAGTTCATTGGAGAAAAATATCGGAGCTAGTTGCTTATCACTCTTCCGCAACGGCGGAAGCGCAACTGACTAAACTTCCGACTCAAATACTCATCAATACATTTGATGGCAAGGTAAAATTGAAACATTTAATGAAACATTTATGGCATTAGGAATAATATTTCTGGAGAATCATCAATCCAAATCAAAAGTCAAACCAAAATAAGCAAGAGGAGGGTCCCGAAATTTTTTGAATTTTGGGAAAATTTTGCAGCTGCAACGGGAGCTCAGAAAAACTGTAAGAGAAAAGCATGAAAGTTTTTGAAGGAAAGAAAAAGTTTCCTTATGACCCAGGAAAAGCAGAAAGCTGTCATAACTCAAAAGAGGCATATTTTGACTAGGGGAGGGCGCAGTTTCTAATTGTGAAGGATGATTTGGACTTGGAAACAATTCCACATGGTCCTACTTTCCTAATTGCCTAAAGGGGGCGCTTTTGTTGCTAGGGTTAGGTAACCCATGGGGTTGACTTGCTCTCACAGGTCACCATTGGCCTCAACTTACTAAGTAGGTCATCTAGAAGTCTATAAAAGGTGAATTCAATCCCATTGCTTCAGTTTGTATGTTTTGATATTGTGCTTATGCTATGTGAGCATACTCTTTGAGTGTTGTGCCTCAGACCATTGGGTGATGATCCCCAAACCCCTCCTCCTTTCTATTCCATTCCCTTTTCTATCTATTGCAGGTATATGGAGCTCTAAGGTCATCCAATGAAGCTCATTACAGGATTATATTGCAGCCTCAATTACCTATAGGTTGAGCTCCAGTGAATCCCCTGTTTCACCTATGCTCACAACCCTCTTCCAGTGAGGATTCGAGCCTCCTGCCCATCATTTGCGAGTCACCTTTATATTGGTCAGTTGTCATATTAATTATGATATATGAACAGATTATAAATATTTTATTTCATTTCCTCAAGTCTAAATATATCATTCATTAAATATTACCTTCCTTATTGCACATTAAAATCTTGTTTTGCCAGCATATGGGGGGATTTTGATGAATTTCAGTGCAATTAAGATTATATGAAGTTGTGGGAGTGATTGAGTGGGTTATAAATTTTAAATGGAGTTTTATTTATCTCTTTCATATTTAATATCAGTACATAAATCAATCTGCAATAATTTATGTGCTTAAATTCATACCCTCGCTAGAAAGCTAGTTTTAAATAACTAGTTTTTCCATTTCTTGCATAAACAGAGTTCTGTAAACCAAAAATTTTATCTGTAAGTTTTGGTGGGTCACTGACAGGACCATATTCCCATAAATAAATCCAGAAAAACTTTTCATTGTGACTGTACTTCCTTTTGGAACCTTCCACTACGCAGGGTCTCTCTAGGCCAAAACTGCCTATTTTTCCCAAATTGATCCCAAACTATTACAAGCTGTTAAAAAGTGTTATAAAAAGTTAAGAACATTATTTTAGGACTTAATATCATATCTTCAATTTTCCTAATCCATTGGTTAGAATATGGATTGATATTCCCTAGTTTCACGGTTTGGTGAGCCAGCAGCATGAAAGTAAATTTTCGTGACGCAGAATATGAAATATCAATGGTACCAGATTTAAATGTGTTAGGGAAATGGATTTACAAATATTCACTCAATATTTATTGATATCCTCTTCCCAGTCTGCCTCTGCAAAATTTCCCTACATGAAACCTTGATTTCCCTACTCTGTCAGTGCACCGAATGGTAGATTTTGTAATTCAGAAATTTTAATATAAAATTTACAGAATTGATTAATATTATGATCTGTAATAAGAACAGGGATATTACACTTCTCTTGCATCTAATCTGTTGTCTGTATATCAGATGACTCACACTGGCTCACCAAATCAAGTGTTGTTTGGACCTGACTCAGTAGAGATCACAAAAATATCAACTGGGGAGATTGTAGCGAAAGGAATTGTGATCATGCCTCCAAGGCCTATATTTTCTCCGACTTCACACCATTCACAGTTCCAACATCACCACATATTCCATTTGAAGTAGATGAAGCTATAAACATTCCTTCACTTCCTATTGTAGATACAATTTTATTGTCTAACATTTCAGATTCAGATTCAGAAGAGGAAGCACATCAGCATGATCCAGACATTGAGCTTACACCTCAAAAGGATTTAGATCCAGATCCAATATCTACCTCATTTCAGCAGCCTAAATGGGCTCAACAGCTCATAGAAGCAGCTGGAAATGGTGTTGGGGATCTAGATGACAAGAGAAGAACGAGGTGCCAATATTAGAAGGAGAGTGTTGCACTATCCCACACAGATCCACTTCTTCCTGAGAGGTGATTTATGATGATGGGGTCAGATACTCAATCCTTTAAGGAATATTTCCATGACCCTAGATGGCAGGTAGCCATGGATGAGGATTTTGATTTGCTACATGACAATAAAACCTGGGAACTTGTCTCCTTACCTCCAGGAAGGAAGCTTGTTCAGTGCAAATGGATATACAAGACCAAGATAGATTCAGATGGAACAAAAACCAAGTACAAGGCTCGATTGGTGGCCAAAGGATACTGTCAGGTTCAAGGCTTGGACTACAATGAGACATTCGCTCCAGTAGCTAGAATGGATTCCATCAGGCTTGTCTTGGCTATTGCAGCTTCCAAAATATGGGAGGTACATCACATGGATGTGAAAAGTGCCTTCCTTCATGGTGATTTGGAGGAAGAGATATATATGAAACAACCTGAGGGGTTTATTGATGATCCTTCCTTAGTTTGCATACTGAGGAAATCACTGTATGGACTCAAACAAGCCCCAAGGGCATGGTACTCCAAGATGGATGCCTTCCTCATATCTCAGAAATTTGAAAGGTGCAAATCATATTGCAATGTCTACATGTAGAAGAAAGATCAGTTCTTGATTTTCGTTGTATTGTATGTGGATGACTTGCTCATTACTAGCAGCTCTGCTGCTGGATTGAGTAGCATCAAGTCTGCTCTAAATAAAGAATTCACTATGACTGGTCTAGGACTGTTAAGACAGTTCATTGGTCTTGAAGTAAGTCAAAATACTTCAAGAATCATGATCTCACAGTCCAGGTATTCATCAGACATGATTAAGAGATTCCACATGGAGGATTTCAAGGAAGCTCCCTGTCCCTTTCTATTAGGAATTTGGATTGAAGAAGGTGGTTCCACACCTTTGGTAGATAGAACTCTCTATAGACAACTCAGTGAGACCCTCCTGTATCTCACACATTTGAGACTAGACATATCCTATACTATGAGTGCTGCTGCCAGGTAAATGCGGGAGCCACATGAGTTGCATTAGAAGGAAGTAAAGAGGATCTTGCACTATGTGTAGGGTACTATAGATTATGGGACTGCCTATGCAGCTGGAGCACAACTTGATCTCATAGGATTTACAGACTCAGACTGGGTAGGAGATGGAAATGATAGGAAATCCACCTCAGGTTTTGTATTCATGATTGGATCTGGGCCAATTTGTTGGTCCAACAAGAAGCAAGCAACACTTGCACTCTCTTTAGTAGAAGAAGAGTATCAGGGAGATGTGAATGCAACTATTATGGAAGTTGGGATACATGGAATATTGAAATAGTTTAGGATTCAGACTTCACCTACAGTGGATCTTTATTGTGACAACCAGAGCACAATCAAAATTTCCAGTGATCCATTTCAGAAGCAGAAGACAAAGCACATAGAGGTTCACATGCACTACATTTGGGAACTAGTGCATGACAGAACCATCACACTGCAGTACTGTCCTACAGAGGATCATATTACCAATATTTTTACCAAGTATTTCACAGAAAATAGATTTTCCTTTCTTAGGTCTCTTTTAGGCATTAAGGCTTGATTCTCAGTTCCCATTTCTGCTTATTTTGAGGGAGGGTTTTTCCCCTAAGGTTTTCCCCTATTTCCTCAGTTGTATTAAGAAACATTTTATCTTCTATATTGTATATGGGTGACTTATGGCCTTGTTTCCAAGGCCCACAGTTGTCCAAGATAGGATTTAGGGGGGTGTTAAGATTTATAATCCTCCCTTGACTAAACTATCTATTATATTATTTTAGCCTAACTTAGGAGTTTTAATTAATTATTTGAGTCCACTAATACCATTGGGTCCACATGGCCTAATGGGGACACATGTACCAATTACTAGAGTGTGGGGAACACTTATAGAGGATAACTGCCATTGACCGCACTTGCATGCATCAAATTAGGCACCTTCTAGTTCAATCCCTACCTTTTAGGAGCCACTGGGAGTCCCGGCACCGGCCGCCTTTAGTCAGTTGGAGTTGGAACTAGTTAAGCTTAGTTAATTTCCAGTTACATTGAGTTATATCACAATTAGTTCAATTAGTGCTAGTTATGCATGGTTGCATGTGGATTAGGCACCTTTGATGACCTACCACTTCAATTAGATGGAGTTAACTATTTATTATTGAATGTGTGAGTTGTTTAGACATCTGGAGTTAACCACTTGGACTCCGATATGGATTGAGACATCCTGAGTTAGCTAGTTAGTTAGGTACAGTCACATCTAGTTGGTAGATTCAAATTCCTCCCTAATGGATTCGAATTCTTCCTTATGTAACACTATTGTAACACCAGATTAATTAATGACGATGATACTGTAATTATCTGAGCTATACTCATCCATTTCCTGCGTGGTTTGATTTGTTCAGTGTGTATCTTCATTCTCCTTTTACTGCATCAATAATATTTGACTCATTGCTTGGATATCTAAATGGCACATCAATTTTAACAAAAAACTTGCTGACTTTTTTTCCTACGTACAATGGTTTATCTTTAACAGGAGGCAACTGCCCAAGTTCTCCTACAAGAATCATTGATCTTCCACCAAATGAAACTGACTTATTTTCTGGAAATGCTTTACGTAGACTTGAATCAATTTGTATGAACAAACTTGGTCCTATGAAAATCATTTCAACAATTAAAATGTGTGTCGCATCTTGCATTTATTCTTAGAATACAGAAAGTGCTTGACCATGTAAATATTTGAAGTCTCTAATAGGAATTCTAAGGGCTGAGTGAATCATTTTAGCTCGTATGTTGAAGGAAACTACTCCAGTAGGTGCTACCAAAAGTAGAGGGAGTTTCCTATTTCTTGAATGCAATGAAAATTCTTGTGAGATACAATGTATAAGGTAAGACTTTCCATTTCATGCAATTCCTTGAATGATCATCTTGAGTGGGTTTTCATTCGGTCCTTCATTGAAATGTTTAATAATAGCTTCAAAACGAAGATGTTTCTTATTAGAAAATGATGATGGAGTAGATGATCTAGAATGGGAGACATCTCGCATGGATACACCTGAATGTGCATTTTTAATAAAATCTATTGGGTATTCTAAATTTTTATTTGAATCTATATTACTATTCCATGCGTGGATCAAGTCTAAATATCTATGGCCAAGAGTTTCAATGTCATACACTTGAATAGTATTAGGAGGAACGAGATGAGATAAACTCTGCCACTCATCCATATCATTGTCATTATTGATTTCCTCTTGATGTGTATCATCATCTTCTTCAATGTTATCTGATGCTAAAGGTATCCTATTGAAATGGAAAGCTCGATATCTAAAGTCCCCCAAATTGTGAATAATAATTTATCTGTTGTTGCCAATATCATTTTGAATGTTTCTGAACGGTTTATAGAGAAGCAATTCACTTAGGCAAAATGATTGAAAATTAACTGAATTATCCATAGGAACTGCACAGGACTGTGGCCATACTCGAACTATAGTAGGATTAACTCTTGGATTCCATGGTTCTTTATTACGAAATGCACTGAAAGACCAGGATCGACGTGCAGTGTCAATAAAAGATAAGTGTTAAAGTAATACATGTCTATTTTTATATAGTTCTATAATGTAGAGCCTATTTTCAATTCCTCGTTATCTGAGTTGGAAGAAAATCTTTTGAATATTTTTCTACCAACATTAATTAAAACAAAAGTACAACTAGAAATAACAAGGGGAAGCTTGAGCAACATATGGCACGTTTCCTGTGCTCCTATATCTCGTTCCACAATTGTTTGAGCAATAAACTTTTAATATGCACATATAGAGGGAATTTCATGGTCAATAACATTGGAAATTCTTATCAACATGTCTTGATAGCTTTCTGACCTTCTCTCAGATTTTGAAGCATACTTTGCAATGTATTTCAAAACTGCATGACGTGAAATAACTGGCTGACAATCAACATTGGAACACCACATTGAAAGAAGAGGAATATTATGAACATTTAGCCTGTCATTATTACATGCAGGTTCATATTTTTTTTGTCCTTTGTCATTGACGAATAATTTTGATTAGTGTTGAAGTTCCCATGGTGCATTGTATCGACACATGTAGGAGGAACCTTATTTTCGTAAACATGAATGAACACTGCATCTTGTGTGTCGTTGCAATCGCTTTCCTAATTGATCATAATCATCAAGGGGATTTGTATTTAATATTTCAGTGCTATCCAATAAGCAAGGATCTTCCTGTAGAGGTCGATGAGTTGAAATATTCCTGTGGTGAGCATCATGAGGATTCCATGCTGTTACATAATTGTCAAAGTACAATCTTGATGCATCAACTCTTCTCACATCATTCCAATCCAATTGTTCCATGTCTGGTGCACCTTTTAACCAAAGGAAGCCATGGATATGTGCTGATCCCCTATGTTTCCATTCATACCTATGAAATTCATAATGTAATAATGATATTAGCTAGCAAAAAAATTTCAAGTAATAACATGAAATTTAATGTTTAAATATAGAATAAGGAAAGGATGTACCTGTACCAATATTATTTAGCATGAAGATATTTCAAAATTATTTCTTCACAAAAAATAATGAAACTCTCATGCAAATAATTTGCAACAATATGTGGATAGTTTATTACATTATCAATTCTCCATCTATTTTTGTTTTGTGAAGATACAAGTGCATAATTGGGCATAACGTTTGTAGGTCTGGCCACTTGGAGTAAAAAACAAAGTTGGGAAACCAATATGTGATATCATGTCTGTAAGTTCACTGTGGCATGTGTTCCAATATGCCTTTGTTCCTTGAAGACGTGAACCAAAACTCATCAATCGTTCAGCTAATTTGGTGTCTGGGAATTCAATTAGCTCCTTATATAAATATTCAATTGTGGTAGGTATGCCATATTCAATGTTATTTTTCATGATTACAACAATTTTTCCTTGGCTTCGATGCCTCATAATCATGTTCAATACAAAATACCAGAACCTTGTATGTTTTCCAAACCTTTGATCAATCCATATTCATGTAAGCGGACAATCTTCAAACATGGTTGCAACCGATAAACAATTCCCATGGGAAACATTGTTGGAAATTCTATGTCAAACGAACGTTCAATGTTGTATTCATTTATTGGAGAGAAACCAATATCAGGCCATTCCATTTCTAAATTTGACAATGAAGTTTCTTTGTTGAAAAATTTTCGTATCTCTTCTATTTCTCTTTCTTCATTTGGCATTCTAGCTGTAAAAGACAAATGATGAGTTTCAAGTTCATGAATTCCATATTTGTCAATGTCGCCATCATCCACTTCTGAGTAAACTATGTTAGAGTTGATAAAACACAATCTAGTTGAGAGATCTGTTGGCTGGTCCGAGAGACATAGGACTGATTCTAGATCAATTTCAAAATCTTGGTAATATTTGTCCATTCAGATTTTGTAATTCAATGCATTCATTACTTGTGACCTAATAACAATGCAATCATAGAGCTTTGATGAAGGCCCTTCTCTTCTGACAATTAATATGTCTAGGTCTTCTACTTGACGAGGAAGGTTCTTAACAATTGAAACGATATGTTGTGGGAAGCTAATTGTATGACCACTATATTTATATTGACCTCCACGTGCATGTGTGACCTGTAGTATTGAATTCACTTGTGCTATTAGCATTTCTTCAACCTATGTAAAAATTGATAAAATAGGGGGTTGTTTCCCAGGATTCATGCTTTTATATTGAGAGAAATGATGGACATCGTGCTCTTTCCTGCATTTCACACAAATAGGTCATTTATCCCTTTTGAATACATTGATTCTAGGGTATGATTCAAGACAAACATAACACATTTGCACAATTGACAATTTATCGATTTTAGCATGAAATGATTGATGGAAAGGGGACATATGTTGGAAAATCTCACTCCTATTTCTTGATTTATGTATATTGAAACCATGATCTCAAGAAAAACCGTTATCATCCAATGGAGATTGAGACGAGACTAAGCAACATGAACTCTCTCCTTTATTGCTATGACGATGTATTTTCCTGAAATGTCTTAGTCGAGTATGATTTCTTGCAACGTGACCCATATGGCTGTCATCATGAAAACGATATTGAAGGTTGTGTTAGCACTCAGAATGTACCCAGGTTGTGAAAAGGTAGATCCCGAGGTAACAACAAAAACCACTTTAGAATGTATTTCTGACCTAATACAATCAAAGAGGGCTCTCTCACTATTTACAAAGTTTTTATATTCAAGATATTCAATCAGATACACTCAGAAGGTCAGATTTCTGATGGGACAAATAGGACAAGTTTGTTTTAAAGACTTGGTAGGACAGTCATGGAGGAGACCATTGGGCAATGGAGTCAACAATCAGATCTGAAATAGGTTGCAGGAGGTAGGGTTTTGAAGGTTTATGACCAGAGGCAAGGTAGGCACCATTTCCTCAGTCTTGAGGTATTAGCAGGTTGATTAGTAGACAAAGGGAGACATTCCATCAAACAGAGCACCTAACTATGGTGAATTCTGCAAGACTTTAGAAGAAAATATTTGAAAATGCTTGAACAATGGACCTAGAGCATGCTGGATGAATTATAGCCCATAAAAACTAATGCTCAAGCATGAAAGCAAATACAAAATGGAGTGGGAAACAGGATAAACAATCACATAAAGAAATTACTTACTGAAGAAAAGATGGCACAAGAATCTCTGACATGAAAAAGATTTTACATCCCTCCTCTGCAAATTTTTCATTTACTGAAAACGTGAAGCCATTACAATGTAGAGCCTCTCCGCTCTAGAAAATCCTCTCCTAACTATCAATTACATTTTCCTTTTTATAAGAGAAATCTTTACCTAACTTAGAATTCGAAAACCCAACTGAAAACAGTTACAACAAAGTTCCTCCTGCATATCTCCAATTATGATAGCTGTGTGAAATCTGGGAGAGGTTTTTATAATTGGACACGTGCTCAACAAAACCCATGTCTTCATTTCTCTAGAATAATCATAATCGCCTCGAAATATTCCTTTGAAGCTGATGACTCATATAATAAAATTATATATTTCTGGAAAAATGACCTGTAAAGATATTTAAAATTCTCCCAACCTGTGATTACTGTGTAAAAACTGAAGGAGTTTTTTGATTATAGTCCTGTTGGGAATAAAAACCTCTCTCATTTTTGTCAAATTAAATTCCATTTGTCCAAAACAATTCTTTGAAGTTGATGGCTGAAATAGTCCTTTGGAAAACATGAAAACTGGCCTGTACAATTGATTTTATTGCTATTGAACCATAGCATTTGTGTGAAAAATGAAAGAGGTTATTGTATATAGGTACGTTGTGAAGAAAATCCTCTCCCATTTTCACAAAATACATCTTCATTTGATCTAAACAATTATTTTTGTTGGATGACTAGAACAGTCATTTCAAAATCTGAATATTTTCCCTCTGAAGATGACTTTGCTGCTCCCAATATGTATCACCTGGGTAAAAAATGAGAGAGGTTATTGTAGATACCGATGTTATGATGAAAAAAATCTTTCATTTTTTGAAATTTCTTCTTCGTCTACTGGAAACAAGTCGTTTAAGAAAATGACTAAAACAGTCATTTTTTAGAAAATATGCTATGTTGCTTTTGAATCTTTGAACCGTTTACTGCAAGAGAACACACACCATTTGTCCTTGTATATATTTCTGCAACTCTTCTGGGCTGGTAGATTCAGACCCATATCCACAAGCACGAGTAGCAGCACCACTATAAGCATAAGAAGCAAAGGATGCATTATGGTATATAGAAGTACCAGTTTTTGATTGATTCGGTCGAAGTATCAGTAGTCTCAGTAGCATACACATATCCAGTAGAAAAGCTTAGTTGATTGAGCTATAGATTCCGCAGAGACGGTGGACTGTCTCTTCCCTTCAGCGTGAGGCACAAATGAAATTATTTTTAAAACAAAGTCAAAAAACCAAGTCAAAATTACTTATAAAGGACCCCATTCCGAAGCCTCCTTTCAAAATTAACCCTCGTGCAACTTTCAGCTCCGGAATCATCCACAGCCGTCGATATGATAGATCTTTATTTGTCAGCCGTTAGATTGGGTGAAACGTACCGAATTCCGCTGGGAGTCTGGGACTTATCCCCCGTGCAAGTTTCAACTCCGGAATCAGTCCCAACCGTTGATTATTCTGCCTTTAACTTTCAACCGTTGGATCAAGCACTATGTAATGAATTCTGCTGGGCTCCTTTCTTTTATCCAACGTGCAAGTCTGGGCTCCGGAATTATTTTCAGTCGTTGATTATTTTTCACTTTACTTTTTAACCGTCGTATAAGGCTACACATACCTAATTCCGCTGAGCCTTTTTGTTTTAATTAACGGGCAACTTTACTCCCCGGAAATAATATTACCCGTTAATATAATTCACCTTTTACATTAGCCGTCCGATTATTTTATTTGCTAATGTTTTAATTATACCTTTAAGAAAGGTAATAAACCTTGTTTTAGCCCGTAAAACTTTATTAAACTTGGTTTGTATGTGTTAGAATAATCCGTTAGGATTATTGTAAATAAATAATAAATAGGAATATGAATAGAAAGGAAGGCGAAAAGGCTGGTAATCAACCGCCTCATTGTAATCTATAAATTAATGTTTTAGCCATGAATACAATCAATCGGGAGTTATACCTAACAAGTGGTATCAGAGCCTGGCTGCCTGCCTGCCATAACTCCTGCCTGTTGCTAGTCTGCTTTCCAGTCCATTGCCAGATTGCTCCATCAGTCTACCAGTGGAGTCGCATGCAATGTATGCGTTACTCCATTTGCCTGAGTTTATTCTCTGCTAGAAAGAATTAGCTTATACCTAACCCTAATTCTCCCAATAACGTATAGTTTGATCTCACGACTTCCCCAAAACTGCCAGCACTTCTGAATATCTTTTGATATCTGCGTTGATATCTATTGTTCCAGTTTCTCGGCATACTATGTCCTCCTCAGTCCTCAGAGCTGTGAAAGCATGAAACACTTCTACAAACCCTATTTTTTAACATACTTTTCTCTTTGGTGCACCTTCATACCAGAATTGCAATCGATCCTACCAAAATTCCTGTAGGTTGTAGATCATTTGTTGTGAACATGTTTTTATGAAAGTTAGGACGTGAATTTTGCTCAAAGATGAATATTGGCATACACAATGAATAGGAGCTGAGGACTCTGCTATGTATTGATATCAGTCTGTGTATTGATATTCTGCTGCAATTTGTTTGTAGACCGTTATTCCTATTCTTGTATTGTATACCTATACTGAACCCTAATTTCTGGTATATTACGCATTTTGGAGACCACATTGGGAGACTGCGTGGTATATTATGCACAGACCCTCAAGAATCGTGGGAGGACCGGCTGGCCCTGCTCGAAAGAAAATTTCAAACTTTGGAGAAGACTGCGTGGAGAAGAACTGCGAACTGCGTGCTGTATTGGAGATCGCTGGTGCTCTCCACCAGAATATTGTAATCGAGCTGTGAGCCACCATGTGAATGCGTTGCAGATTGATATGAAAAATATATGTTGAAGGTTGCGATATCGTGAGGCTGCGTGGAGAAGAAATGATTGTGTGACTACTGAATGTGTGATAATCTCGTGACTGCTGAAATTGTGAGTGCTGTCTGAAGACTGTAGACTGCGTGAAGCCTGAAGCTGGAGCTGCCTGCATTTTGAAGAAGCCCACCGAGCTGAACCCTAATTTTTGCCTGGTGCGGTGAGCGTGGAATATCCTGTCTGTTGTGTGATTTATGCTCAAATATCTGAAGTGAAATATATATCTGCGTTGAGATTGGAGAATGCGCACTATTGGAGATACCTGCATGGGACCCTCAAGTAAATAGTGATAGCGCAAAGAAACTACATCGTCGCCTCTGCTCTCAGCTACCAAGATTTGTGAATGTGGGGA
>LPNX010170788.1:53599-85708 GCA_001517045.1 Pseudotsuga menziesii
AATTATACCTAACAGTATGAATAAAGACCGCTTTTTGAATTTGGAAGAATATTCAAAAATCATTAATTTTTGAATATAAATAAAATGAAATCTTTTAAAAACCCATTTTTTGAATTTCATTCAAAAATTAATAGGATTTTTTGCCCCATTTGTGAAGAAATTATTTCCAAAATTCCTTTAACTCCCCTTCTTTGCCAACCTGGAAATAGCTTAATGAGCAAACTTTGGAAACCAACTCAATCACCCATGAGAACTTAAAATTTTGAAGGAAATAGGACCAATTCCGACAGAAATAAATTCAGTGTTAACAGGTTGTTTGGCGTCATATCATTGAGATTATTTGGGGTATGATATTTTCGACTTCTACGAGCCTCAGTGTTAGTATCCTGAAAATTGGAAATGTTGTTGTTATTTTTTATGTTAAATATTATTGTACGATCAAAATATAGATATTGTTTATGAATAGGTTGACTATGACCTTTGTTGTATCAAGACAAATAATCCTTTCCATATATGCTCTTGGGCTGCTGATCCTAACTCGATTTTGATATATTGCTTGTTCATTCATTGGTGTTGAGTTATTTTCCAGGTTGAGGTCCACGTTCCTGAGTTGGCTGCACTGAACATAATTATGGCCGACATTTTGTATAGACTCATTGTCATAAGAAGAGGACATGTCATTGATTGACCCCCTATTATTGATACAATTCAGGCTAAAAACACTTGCCAATTTTTGTCCCTTTATGTTACTATCTTGAAAATGTAATACAGGTGCACATATAATAATTACAATGAAGATTAAATAATATTGTATATAATATTAGAATATTTTGATTAACGTTGAATGCATGATTTATGTTGCATATATGTGAAACGATACCTTGGTTCTTCCAAGCGAAACATATCCTTGTGAACTTAAAATTTGTAGACCAATTGCGAGTTGATTTTGAAACCTTTGTTCTTCATTTACTAACAATGCATTGTTTGCATGACTGTATGAGGAATTCTAGTAGACTTTGAATTTTTGTCCTTTGTTGTGTCAAGAGAAATTGTTCTTATACCACTACTTCGTTCAGCTATATTTAGGTTATCATTATGTATTATTTCATTTTGATTTGTCTGAATAACATTGCTGCCCTCATAATATGCTCGATTCATACAATTGTTGTAAGTAGATATCTAAACATTCAACATGTATGTGAGTATATATATCAAATACTTATTCAAATATATATAATGTCGTGTAATCCTTGTACCTCTGTTACATGATTAAATCTATTTACCCCATAAATATGATCTATGGATGGTTCAACAATTCCATTGAACACGTCATTACAAGTGTCATTATATGTAGATGTTGATAACAAGAGTTGACTCCAAGGATTTTCTCTCCTCATTATATCATATATGCTATGGAATTTAGTGGGCTCTCCTTGAGAATCAATTACCTTAGAAAATACACGACCATGACGTTCTCTCCTTTGTTTGTTGATTTTCTCATTATTCTTTTCGTAGTATAAATGATATTTCTATTAATATCTTTTTTTTCCTTCATAGTATTTTCATTGGGATTCATTTTTTTTGTCGGATGATGTTTCCATGGACTTCTTCTCGCTGCTGCAATTATTAATTTTCTATGATGACATATTTACATGAAAATAATGCAATTAGCAATTGTGAAACCATATTAGTGAATAAAGAAATGCTATGGATTTAGCAAGAAGAAATAAAGTTATAAAATTATTCAACCTGTTACAAATAATATGTTTTGGCCTCTATTGTCCAAGCATACTAATATATGAACTAATATGCTATTCAAATTTATATGCAAGACAAAAAAATTAAATGGCATTCCTCATATATTTTTATTTCAAAAGAATGTACACCTCAGGACTATTAAAACTCCTCTTGAAGAAATGCATCCAATAAATATGATACTGAAGTAGTAATGTGAGACAAAAATTTGCATAAGGTATGTGAAAGTAACATTATACCAATGTTTATATTCTCATTCAAAACAAATCATCAATTGAATGCATGTTTGGGAAACAAAGAATGATCGAAATGTTATTTACAAGGTTAACAACACCTAGTTGTGTTGGAACGCCAATTTTGGAATATAAAGATTCCAACATTCCATCAGTTTCTATAACATTAGAAAGTGCATCGGTCAAGTCATAGAAGACAAAATCAAGACGATTGTATTTGCACATGAGTATGCAGTTATCAATTGTTGCAATTGGAAAATATCCACAACATTTTGTAGTGATGTCTAAGGTCAAATTAGACATGAAACTCCACTGCAGTCCATATTCAACCCATTCACTAATTCTAGATGAATTATTTGGAATTATTGAATCAACTTGAATGGTTGTTTCCTGTACAGACCACACTATAGTTCTCCCATCGTTGATAAAAAAAAAGTTCACTGTGAATACTTGCTAAGCTAACATAAATTGTTGAATTTGAATGCGAAATAAATTGAAAGCCCCATTTGTTATTTTGAAGATCTATCCAACATAACTTGCATAGACATATATGGTTAGGTCTAGAAATCATATGACTATGCACCCAGTAGATTGTTCCATTATGCAACATGGAATTTTTAGGTGGGGGAACATCACGATATGGAGGACATGTTTGTCTCCATTGCTTGTGAAGATTGGTAGAAATAAAAAGTCTTGCTTGAAATTCTGTATAAACATGTTTCAGAGCTTCCCAATGATATTTTCGTATTCAAAATTTCTTAACAACACAACGAAACCCCAATCACCAAGATCAAGAGACCCTATAAATGTACAACTCTTTGTGAAAGGATTTATTATGTATTACTTTCTCTTTGGATATAGATTTTTTCGTTGACGAAACTGAAACAATTGAACCAAATGTCGATTCAATTTTGTAATCGTTGTTTAGAAGTGACATAGATAGAGATGAACAATTTCCCAGTTGGTTAATATAATGATCATTGAATCGTTGTCAACAACAAGGCCCAAAATTAACTAAAACTCCATATTCTTTGGTTTGATGACATTTCCATTTGTAGATAATCATTATCAGATAACTTTCGACTCCACCCTTTGCAAACCGTCTTTAAACGAAAAATCATTGATAAAGGCGAGAAAACAAATTTCATTTCAAGTATGTCTATTGCCAGTGAGCTCCAAATTGGAGGGACCGTATCCATTTCTATAATACAACATAAAATAATGTGTTAGGACACTAATGAATGTAAATATTACCTAATTTTAAAAAAATTATAAAACACACTTTGTTTATTTATTTATTTTGATAGTTTGAGATATGATATCAATTTTTTTGGTTATACCTTGTAATATTGAAGTACAAGATACCATAAAAATATTTAAATAAGTCCGCAAAAATTTGTATACAATCCAAAAAAACAAAACATTAGTTCCACATATTTTTTGTGTATTTGAATTTACATGTACATAAGGATTACATATGATAGGATAGTATAAAAATATCACCAAAATTCACAGTTATCAATTGTCGCAACTAGAAAATATCCACATCATTTTGTATTGATGTCTAAGGTCAAATTAGACATAAAACTCCACTGTAGTCCATCTTCAACCCATCCACTAATTCTAGATGAATTAATTGGAATTCTTGAATCAACTTGAATGGTTGTTTCCTGTATAGACGACACTATGGTTCTCCCATCATTGAAAAAAACAAAGAAGTTCACTGTGAATACTTGCTAAGCTAATAGAAATTGTTGAATTTGAATGCAGAATAAACTGAAAGCCCCATTTGTTATTTTGAATATCTATCCAACATAACTTGTATAGACATATATGGTTAGGTCTGGAAATCATATGACTGTGCACCCAGTACATTGTTCCATTATGCAATATGGAATTTTTAGGTGGCAGAACATCACCATCTGGAGGACATGTTTGTCTCCATTGCTTGTGAAGGCTGGTAGAAATAAAAACTATTGCTTGAAATTCTGTATAAACATTTTTCACAGCTCCACAATGATAGTTTTTATGTTCAACATTTCTTAACAACGCAACAAAACCCAAATCACCAAGATCAAGAGACTCTATAAATGTACAACTCTTTGTGAAAGGATTTATTATGTAGTAGTTTCTCTTTGGATATAGGTTTCTTGCCGACGAAACCAAAACAATTGAACCACATGTCGATTCAATTTTGTAGTCGTTGTTTAGAAGTGACATAGATAGAGATGAAAAATTTCCCAGTTGGTTTATGTAACGACCATTGAATCGTTGTCTACAACAAGGCCCAAAATTAACTAAAAATCCATATTCTTTGGTTTGACGACGTTTGCATTCGGAGATAAAATCATTATCAGATAACTTTCGACTCTATCCTTTGAAAACCTTCTTTAACCGAAAAATCATTGATAAAGGAAAGAAATCAAATATCATTTCAAATATGTTTATTGGAAATGAGCTCCAAATTGCAGGGACCATATCCATTTCTATAATACAACATAAAATAATGTGTCAGGACACTGATGAATGTAAATATTACCTAATTTTTCAAAAATGATAAAACACACTTTGTTTATTTATTTATTTTGATAGTTTGAAATATGATATCAATTTTTTTTGGTTATACCTTGTAACATTGAAGTACAAGATATAATTACAATATTTAAATAAGTCCGCAAAAATTTGGATACAATCCAAAAAAACAAAACATTAGTTCCACATATTTTTTTGTGTATTTGAATTTACATGTACATAAGGATTACATATGGTAGGATAATATAAAAATATCACCAAAATTCACATAAGACGCAAAATAATACATCTGATAACATATTGTTTACCTACCATAATGATCTAACGACTCAATCCAATTTGTAGGAAAAGGGACCAAATCGTCAAATACTTCCATTCTTAGACCGAGGGGGAAAAATGGTTAGACATGATAATATTCATGCATCGGTTATCTTTTGGAATAGGAAAACAAAGACTTGAGAGCAGTGATACTTCATGATGTCTAATAGAAGTAACCTCAGAACCGTTGAGGTCATAATATGTATATGGAACTTGACCATATTTACACATCAAAATAAAACTCCCCACAACTCGAAATGGAAGGTACCATGGACAATGTGTATTTATATCGGTCGTCGTATATTCTAAAAGTATCCATCTTAAATCCATGCCAAATATATAAAATCCATGCACCTCTTGAATTGGAGAGGCATCATGCCTCAAATCAATCATTTCACTAATTGACCATATAGTTGTCCTACCATCGTTTACAAGACATAACAATTTCTTTTTGTGTATGGTCAAACACATGGAGCGTTTGACGCGTCCTGTATGAATTGAGTGACAAGACCATTTGTTCAATCCAATGTCGAGTGAAGATAATGTATAGTTATAGAGAGCATCTTCTTCTGAAATGACCCTAAAATGCAACCAATAAATTTTGTCATTATAAAAAACTGCATCTTTGGAAGCTCTTGGCCTGAAATCAACTACACCAATTTCTTTGCAATCTATGATACACATTGTTGTACACAAATAATTTTGAACCATGTTCATTCTCTTCATGACGAACAACTATCCATCCATGTTTATGATCACCAGTGTTGCTTATGAGTGTGAATAAACCATGCAATCCTACTTCGATTACACCTATATATTTAAAACGTCTTCTGATTGGGTTCATAATGTAATAATTATTATGACCTTGTAATACACAAGGATTCGATAACAGAATAATTGAACCAGTCATGCATTCAATTGAATACATATTTTCTAGACTGGTAACATGTAGAAAAGACGTACATCCTATATGATTGATAAATTTATATAGGATTTCCGTCTAGTATGGTATCTATAATTCCACTAAAAATCCAACTTCAGTTATGTGGTTGTTTAACCAAGAAGTTGTAAATGCCGGTTGCCATAACAGGTTATAACAATGTTTAGAAATTGACGATATGTGGATGAATGTCGAAAAAGGAACCCACAAAAGAATAATTTCCAATAACTCTATTGGCAATAAACTCTAGATTGCATGATCCATTTGTATCTAAATAAAAAAACAAGGAAAAGGAAATGATTATTAGATGCAATTGAATTCGATTTTAAACGACTATATAGAAATCAAACAATTGTGACATCATAAAATATCATTCAATAAAAAAAAATGCAAAACAAAATATGTGTCATTTTGAAAAAAAAAACGATTGAATTGATAAATGACTATGTAGAAATCAAGTAATTGTGACATAATACAATATAATGCAATGGAACAAAATTATGCAAAACAAAATATGTGTCATTTTGAAAAAAAACAATTAAATTGATAAACAAATATTTACATTGTCGAATTGAATGATATGTAACCACTGCGTCTAACATGCAATTCTTATTTCCAAAATCAGAGGCTTCACCGATTAGTTTATGAGATGCAGATAAAATTCAACCTCCTTTACGTTAAATCAATTAAAAATGAAGAAGAACAATTTATTTATTTAGAGGCCTACATTCTGTTTTGTTTGGGTTTAGCACATCTCATTCATTTACTGACGTGAAAGAATGAATAAATGTACCAACTGCAACTTTTCTAAATTTTTTAATTTCTGAGGTCTTTGACATGTTCTTTATCAGTCTAACATCCAATATTGGATGTGCAAGAGGGGCCTCACCAATTGGTTTAGCACATTTCTCTTGACTCCTGACATCAAGACACATCTCTTTCAAATTTTATTCATAAATCAATAATTTATTAATCTGTTTCGCTTGTGAATTTCGTTATTCTGGTTTTGTTTGGGTTTAGCACATCTCGTTCAGTTACTGACATGAGAGAATATCTATGTGAAATATAAAAAAACTAATCTACCCACAATGATTATATACATATAATCATTGTATACACACACACACACACGATGGAAAAGCTACGCACATTATTTTTAATTTTATGGATAAGTTATCAATCATGAATATAGTAATGTCTACTTTAGCAAATGGACATTTAGTTAATACATAATACTAAGTTAATATGTCTACATAATATTTTGAACAAAAATTCAACAACAATAATATGTACTTAATATAAATATCTCAAAGAATATATATATATATATATATTGTTGTCTTGGATTTCTAATTTGGTCAATAAGTTCTTCCCGTTGAGCTAAGGCTTCCCAATCTCTTTCTAACTCATTTCATGTTCTGGCTGTATTTAGCACTAAACTGAACAGTTACAAAGATACATAATTCTGACTTCCAAATTCATTGGTCATGTTTGGTTGGATTTGTTGCGGTAGTGTCACATTTCATTCAAATAATAGAATATGATGTGAATATACAATAATGGTTGTAAGATTACAATAAAATGTTTCCAAATGAAATGGGTTAACCATTATTTAATATACATTAATGTCTTTTATTTTATATAAAATAAAAAACATAATTCCATTTTTCATGTTTCGAGTAGTGTCATGTTTCATTCAAATAACTCCATATTTCTAGTAGTGTCATGTTTCATTCAAATAATTCCATATTATATTATGTTATTAACGATTTATATATTTTTAAAAATATTATGAATAATTGAAGATAACAATACAAAAAACAAAGTTCAATAAATACCAGCATACACTATCTAAATTTTTTATGTAACCAATCTATATAAAACTATATATAATGACTATTTCTTTCAAAAGAAAAATCACATAAATTCCACTTGCTAAAATGATAATGAAACATAAAGCAATAATGCACAAAATAAAAAAAGTGACATCCTTTCTTTGTCTAAGGAAATGAAGAGTCCTATTGCAAAATGGTAGTGGAAAATTGTATTGTATAGACTTTATTAATTCAATTGACTATTCTCACATTACTAAGAAATATCTTTGATATCTACACACTTTCATCTATAAGAATGAACTTTGACCATTAATGTCTTTTATTTACATTTGAAACCCTTATATTCTCCATTAGATAAGGTTTTGTTTAAAAAGTTCCCTTCACTATTGAAAAGTATTTTTTCGAAAAAACAATTCTAAACATTACCATAATACTAAACATTACCATCTCTTCGATTAAATATTGGCATCATGTGCAATTATGGAAGCGGGTATATTAGTGCAAAGGGGAGATTGACCATTTCACTATGCTCATGACCCAACCAAGGACTCATTAAAAATTGCAAAAGAAATGTAGGTTATGTCTGTGTATATCTTGAATAACAAGCTCTAGATAGTCAATCAACAAGGGTAAGCACATATAACTACATATTATATAACAAAGCAAAAGTGATATACTATAGGAAAGTAAAAATTATGTGAGTGAAAATTAATTTCCCTAATGCTATTTGTATAAATAAGGCATATAGTGCATGTGAATATTATGGATAAAAACTTCGAAATATAATTATTGTTATTTAGTTTGACAATGAATGGAAGATAAAGAGTTTAGGAAGTTAAATCACCTCTACTTCGTTATCTTAATTTTTTTATAAAACATGGCCATAGTGTATTAAAGTAAAATGGATTATCTTTAGTAGATAAGAGATATTTACTTTTTTTTAAGTGAGATATATCTTTAGTAGAGATTATTTACTAAATATAAGGGATTATGTACTAAATATAAGAGAACATCTACTAAATATAAGATTAATATAAGATATTATCTTTAGTACACATTTTCTACTAAATATAAGGGATTATCTACTAAATATAAGAGATTATATTTAGTATATAATCTCTTATAATTAGTAGATAATCTCTTATATTTAGTTACAGATAACCCCTTATACAAGAGATTATATTTAGTAAAAATTATCTACTAAATATAAGAGATATTTATCATTCTATGTGAATTCCATTTTATTTCTACCATATTGTATTGTCCTAATATTTATCATTCTTTATTTCACATCCATGCTAAAACATGTTGGCACAATAATCTAATATATATTTATACAAACAATATTCTATGTAAATATATGCAATAAGAATATTACAAAGGGTTATATTGTAGTGCAAACCTCTAGTTATAGCATGCTTTCCAACCTATATGTGGTTTCAAACCTCCAGTTATAACATGGTTTCCACCCTATGTGGTTTCCAACCTATAGTTCCATGTATGCATGGAATTCGTATGAATAGCACTTGAAATTTGAATTGAAAACACTCCTATGCCTCCATGGTGTAACCTTTATGGTAAGCATCATGATCCCTTAACTTGTAAAGAATTCTTAGATGCCAAGAAGCAATATCATAAAAACCTTAGCCTTTTTATTACAAAGAAAGGAAATGATTGTCCTCCTCATAAATCACCTTTATATCTATAGGGAATTTTTATGAGAAATGCTATTATGATTATCTTTAATAGGTATTGATTATTTTAATGCAAATAATCCCTCCTTTTCTCACTTGATAATTCAATTTTGCATTAAGTTAAAATTGAAAGGGCTATTGGTTTAGGGTTTTGTGATGTCTTTCCATTTGATGATACCATTTTGTAACCTAATGTTGAGCATGATCATGTACTTAACTAAGTTCGTCAAATTCACAATGAAAATAAACACCATTAGTAGTTACAAAGAAAACAATAGTATTTGAGAATGAGAATTGATACCTTTATTATCGATAAAAATTACTTCAACCCCTAACCCATACTATGGTTGCACTTTTGCATGCCCTGAAAGACCCTTTGTAATTTAATTTTTAAAAATTAAATAGGTTTTAAATAAATAATATATTTATTTGTTTATATTGCATTGGTTTTCCATTTTTTATTAATATTTTTTTTCAAACGACGAAAAAAACAATTTCTTATTTGTTATACTGGCAAATAAAGAAAATGTGTCCATAGAAAAAAATGATGAAGTGTAACCAACGATTCCACGTGACTGAACTATAGGGAATGGATGAAACCCAAGAAATTTAAATAGTTTTTATAACAATTGAAATTCGAAAGTGTCGGCCAGTTGGAAAGCACCCACTTTAGGGTTGACTTTGCTTTCACTACATCCATTTCACCCATTTCTTCCGATGTAGCTCAAAAAATGCCACATGACTAAGTTACAGTGTTGGCACAACACTCGGCTCCCATATTCTAGGGTAAAGGAGCCATTTGTTCGCATGGAGCTGAAAAACAACCACACGGCTAGAACTTACAGTTCTCTCCCAACCTCGCGTATGCCATGCTAAAAGTCCCATCTGTTCGCATGGAGCTAAAAAATAACCACATGCCTAATTTACAATGTTCTCCCAACACTAGGCTCATGTATGGCATGGTAAAAGACCCTTTTGATATCATGGAGCTGGAAAACAACGAGATGGCTAACTTCCAGTGTTGTCCCAACACTCGGCTCCCGTATGCAACATTAAAGGTTCAGTGATTGGTGAAGAATTCACGGATTGCGTATGCCATGGTGAAGGTTCCATGCTTGTTGAATAATTGGGAAACTGTGTAGCCGGGCAGCTGGAAAGCACCCGATTTAGGGTTGACTTTTGTTTCACTACATTTATTTCACCCAATTGTTCTAATGGAGCTAAAAAATAATCACATGGCTAAGTTACAGTGTTCTCCCAAGACTCGGCTCGCGTATGCCATGGTAAAGGACCCATTTGTTCAGATGGAGCTCAAAAATAATGACATGGCTAAGTTACATCATTGGCCCAACAATCTGCTTCTGTATTCCATGGTAAATGTTCGGATCTTTGTGAAGAAATTTGCAACTGTGCAGCATGCATCTTCTATCCATAACTACTTTGAGAGTTTCTATAAGGTAAACAACTCTTCCCATCCAAATATCTTATTCAAAGACAACTCTTCCATAAAAAAAACACCTAGCATCTGGCTCTCTTCTATAGATATTGTATAGATATATAATCTATTTGCAATGGAATAACCTATATCATGTTTTGGTTATATTGTTTGCTAACCTTCATTTAAATCAACTTTCATGTGTAGGTAGGCCTCCAATGGAAATGGTCTTCGATTTAACAGGTAAGTTATGGTTTAAGCCTATGGATATTTCCCTATTTTGGTTATTTAAGGGAGGCATTGCATATTTTGACAGCCATGTTCTAAGTCTGCGATTATCACTTGGCTCTTATTCTTCGATGATATTTGGTCATTGTGGGGAAAGATAGCCTAATAGAGGGTTTAACTTATCATGCTATTCCACATCTGCATTCAATAATTTTATTTTGTTTAATGTTTCTCAGGGTTTGGATACCTTAAGGGGTTTGGACATTTGAATAAGTCAATTTATAGTTTTTGACCTCTTACACTCAATTTTCTCCTTTACAGTATTGAATGGAACCCTAGGGTTTATTTATATTTAAATAACATTAATGTACATAGTTGTTTGCTGAAACATTTATTTTGATCAGATGTTTGTTTTTACATTCATAAAAAATACTCTACGTCTGTATATAATTTGTTTGCACAACCGTTACCTTAAACCTAATGCTCAGGTTTTGGCTCAACTATTTTTATTTTTGGTTATTATGCTTCAGTTGTGTTCAACTTATTGTAGGAAATTGTGTTTAAGCTATGTTTAAGTTTATTCTAGGTTATTATGATTCATCTATCCTTAGTTTATTCTTAGTTATTATACGTAGGATCTGTTTCAGTATA
Source organism: Pseudotsuga menziesii (assembly GCA_001517045.1). Classification (NCBI taxonomy): domain Eukaryota; kingdom Viridiplantae; phylum Streptophyta; class Pinopsida; order Pinales; family Pinaceae; genus Pseudotsuga; species Pseudotsuga menziesii. The sequence goes on from LPNX010170788.1 coordinate 65,221, forward strand.
TTTTTGGTTGTTATGCTTCGCCCTTGTTTCAGTTTATAATTATTCCAATTTATGGATAAGGTTTATGACTACGTTGAGAGGGGAGACTTGGTTATTATGCGTAGAATATGTTTCAGTTTATTTTTTGTTATTATACATCATCTCTGTTTCAGTTTATAATTATTCCAATTTATGGATAGGGTTTGTGACTGCGTAGAGAGGGGAGAGGGTTTATTTATAATTTTAGCTAGTCTATTATTCACAGTTGTAATAGTATGCTAGTCTATTATTCACTATAGAAATAGCTAAAAAAGAATATAATACCATAACTATTTATTTTGATTTTAACCATAATCTCATTATAACAATTGAATGGATTTTATCTTTCCATTCTACCTATAATAGAATGGGTTATGTTTATTTATTTGAAATTAATAGAATGGGTTATGTTTATTTCTTTGAAATTACTAAATCACCTCTGTCTCTCGTAAATAGAGACATAGTTTATGAATGAGTAGAGAGGGTTTATCTTTAATTTTAGTTTCATTTATTTTCATGAAAAAACGTAGTTAATTTTAGTGCATTTTTAGTCTTCCTCGTGGTTATTAAAAGGTATTCCCCTTAGGTTATTAAAAGGTCTTCCCCTTAGATTATTAAAAGGTCTTCCCCTTTGGTTATTAAAAGGGCATACAAGATAGACCTATAATCGTAAGTTAGGGTAGTGCGAATAAGGGTTTATTTTTAAACTATGGTAAAACTTGTTCAACCATCAACTATCTTTAACCATGATCACCAATGATATTTTAATATCATTGTCAATATTAGTACATAAACATTAATAAAAAATAAAAAATAGTTTATAGGAAAATCATTTGAGTCTTCGGCAAACACTGTAACTTAGCCATGTCGCTGTTTTTGAGATCCATCATAACAAATGGGTCTTTTACCATGGAATACGCGAGCCGAGTGTTGGTCGTTATCTTTATTTAAACCATAATCCCATTATAACAATATAATGACTGTTATGAGTGGGGGAAATAAGACTTCTATGAGCAGCTTGACAAGATCCACGACAAAGAGACAATTGTACAATTTAGATTAAATGTGTAGTTGTCGTATAGTCGTCATATTTGTTAACTAAAGGATAACTAAAGACTAACTAACCATATTCACAGTTGTAACAAGTTGGAGTTATTATAGTTTTGGTATTGTTCATTTAATCAAGGGCTATACCTATTGTTGTAGTATTATCATAACAGATGGGTCCTTTTCCATGGCATATGCGATTCCAGTGTTGGGAGTTATTTTTAGTTAAACCAAAATCCTATTATAACAATAAAATGATTTTTATCTTTCCATTGTAATTGAATATAATGGGTTATGTTTATTTATTTGAAATTAATAAATATCCCCTGTCGTCCTAAATACAGACAGTGCTTCCCCTTAGGTTATTAAAAGGACATACATGATAGACCTGTAATCATAAGTTAGGGTACAAAGAATAAGGGTTTATCTTAAAACTATGGTAAAACATGTTCAACCAACCATCAACTATATTTAACCATGATTGATCATGGTTAACCATCAAATTAGAGTCAATCTTAGTACATAACTGTTAAGAAAATCATAAAAAATATTATATAAGAAAAGCATTCGAGTGTTGGGAGAAAACTGTAAAGGTGGTTGTTTTTGAGCTCCATCCGAACAAATGGGTCCTTTACCATGGCATACACCAACCGAGTCTTGGGAGAACACTGTAACTTAACCATTAGTTTTTTTTTAGCTCCATCAGAAGAATTGGGTGAAATGGATGTAGTGAAACCAAAGTCAACCCTAAAGCGGGTGCTTAGCCATGTGGTTGTTTTTGAGCTCCATCTAAAAAAATGGGTCCTTTACCATGGCATACACAAGTCGAGTGCTGGACCAACACTCTAACTTAGCCATCTCATTGTTTTTTTCAGCTCCATCTGAACAAATGGGTGAAATGGATGTAAGGAAGCCAAAGTCAACCCTAACTCGTCTGCTTTCAATCTTAGTAGATAAATATTCAGATAAAAGATATATATATATATATATATTCAAATATAATATAATTATACAATATCTATACATAATAAGCATATTCCAGGTGATGTTTGAACATGAAAGAGCTCTGTGGCTGTTTTCTGAGGTCCATCCAAAGTCAACCATAACCATGGTCTATTTTCAATCTTAGTAGATAACCATTAAGATAACCATATAAATTATATTGTAATTACAATATCATATATATATATGATAAGATAATTATACAATAGTTATACCTAATAAGCATATGCCAGGCAATGTTTGAACATGAAAGAGCTCTATCTGAATAAGATAGAACATGAAAGAGATCTATCTGAATAAGATAGAACATGAAAGAGATCCGTTTGAATAAGATATTCAAATGGAAGGACTGAAAACCTTATGGAAAATCTCAGAGCACTGATGGACATAAGATGCATGTTGCACAGTTGTATATTTCTTCACCAAGCACTGAACCTTTACCATGGCATACACGAGCAGAGTGTTGGGCCAACACTGTAACTTAGCTATATGGCTATTTTTTTAGATCCATCCCAACAAATGGGTGAAATGGATGTAGTGAATCCAAAGTAAACCCTAACCTGGGTGCTTTCAATCTTCGTAGGTAACCATTCAGAAAATCATAAAATTTATATAATAATTATAATCTCATGTATGTATATACATGACAAATAAATATTATATTTATATTTCAAAAATTGTAGTTATTAACCTAAATACAAGTTTTTGTAAAAATTAGATAAAAAATTATAGTTAATAACCTAAATACAAAATAAATATTTTATTTATTTTTTAAAAATAAAAGTAGATAAATAATTTTTTTTTGTAAAATTTATTTTTAAAAATAATATTAGATAAATAATCAATAGTTAGATAATTCAAGTTAAAAAATTTGTAACTAAACATTTGTCGACTCTCTTTAGAATATTTTTTGGTAAACTTATACAAATCATTAAAATATTTCTATATTTCTATATTTTAATGAAAATACATAACCCATTCTATCACAATCAAAAGACATAACCCATTATATTACAATTACAATGAAAAGATAAAACCCATCCGATTGTTATAATAGGATTATAATTTAAATAAAAATAAATAGTTTTGGTAGAATATTATTTTAGCTAATTGTTACACTATAATATCTAACCAAATATAAATAACATCTTTTATTAGAATTTTGGGATTATATATTTACTAAAAAATCTATGATTTTTTTATGTTATGTTTATAACAAACTATTAATAAATAAATTTACGTTGTCAAATGCTTTGCCTATAGTTAGTTTGGTAGCTAGATTAATATAAATATACAACATTCGTCTAATGTTAAGCTAGATTGGGACATTTTTCCATGGTTGGAATGCATTTTTTTTAAACAAAAATTGTAAAGGAAGATATATTAAACAGGTTGTGCACAACCATTCAGTACAAAAGACAACAACATAAAGATTCTTGCAAATCTGAGGAAATAGAAACAAAACTAGGCCATGCAAAGGACCTTAATGTGCCGTAGAGAGTTCTAGTATTTCGTATAATTATAGACGTAGTGTAGACGTGGACATACTACTGATTTAGTAAGATACAAAAAACATTTTCTATAAAATGGGCATTATGGGTTGCCTGGTTGCCCCATAGGCTGGGTGACAGATTCCTCCACCATGTTCTGGACTGCTCCTCCTAGATTTTCTTGGGCTTGACTTCCCTGATTCATCTGAACCAAAAGCTATAGGTCCTCCTAGATACGGTCTACTTTCCCCATGATTTCCTTCAGATTCATTTCATTGTCTTCAATTATAGCATCATGATTACTGATTTGATAAGAGGCATAGATGACCACATCAATAAGTTTTTTAACCTCCTTAGCAGTCTATCTGCTATCCATAATTCCTATGGCCACAATGTCATACAAACTCTGGAGGTTAACCTTCAAATCTGCGAGTCCGACATTATTCCTTTCGAGGTCCATTTCCTGAGTAGGAAGTTGAATTTTACCATGATTGTGACTGTAACACAAGTTAAGCCTGGATAAATTGTTGACAATAGAGCTGGGTAGGTATCTTCTTGTTGTAGAGAGTCCCTTTCCTTTCTAAAACTAAGAGTCAGAATGCCTATATTAACTTCCTTCGGATGAGAGAGATGACAACCAAGAGTGAAAGGATTACCTTCAGAAGTGAGTTGTCTAAAGAAGCTTCCTGCGGTCACAGTGGGGGTGGCTGAGTGAAATGAAGGAGGACTCCCTGGATTGTTGAGGAAAATGCGAAGACAATTCAGTAAACCAGCCTGAGAAAAGCCCTCAATTACAACATGCCTATGTAGAATGGAAGATGAGTCTACCCAAGAGATTTCCTGAACATAATCCTGCTGAGAAAATTTCCCTTCTCCAAAATCAGACAGATCAACGAGAAATACTTCAGTGGAGGAGGAACTAAGCACAATGAGAAATTGGCTGTCGAAGGGAGGTAGAAGGCAAGTGAAGCTTCTGGGTGAAGCCATCGTACGCGGAGGGGGATGGGCTGGAGCATGCAGACTGTGTGGGCATTTAATCCTGAAGGGAGTGCTAATAAAGGAGAGAGGGTGCGAGGAACAAAGGAGGGATAGTGGAGACCAATTGTCACAATGTCAAGCCGAGTGGATACCATCTATGTTCATAAAATTTACTAGAGAGAACTTTAGATTAAGGGAAATCCAAAAGGGATGAAGCTTGTGAGGCGTTTTAGGGGATAGGTTTTGTGTTGGAGTGTAGGTTGTTTGTACAAATATTACCTTGAAGGAGGGAGGCTCCTTGGTTAGCCAAAATGTCCGCTTGAGCATTATTGGTTCTTAGAATGTGGAAACATTCAATTTTTCCCGTGAGAAGGAGGGAAATTCTCTCGTACAACCTTTTTCAGTTGACGGATCCTGTAGAGTAGCTGGTAATCATTTTGAGAATGACGTGTCGTGAGTCCCTAAAGACTAACATCCTGGAGTTGGCTATTGCGTATAATAATTTTAGGCCCTGCATAAGTGCCATCCACTCAGCCTCATTATTTGTCTTGTGGCCCAGCCCCCAAGTGAATGATTTTTCCATTTGTCCTCCGAGATCAAGTAAAATCCCCCCCGCACTTGCCTCCCCACCATGGTTGGAATGCATTATGGATGTGTTTGTTAATGCATTTTAATATCGTTCATGCACATTTACGGGGAGCACAATACTAGTTCTGATATCTTATCCAAGGAATCTCCAACACATGAGATGAGAAATCTTACTTATACAATATTTTTGGATGGTGAGTCCATGGGGAAAAAATATATCATGTTCTTCCAAAAGGATATGTAACATGGATGGAGGATGTTTCTTTATCAAAACACATCTATGAGCTGTTTATGGATTCCTCTAGAGTATTTTGTATTAGTGAGGGGAACTTTCACCCCTTTGAGTCTCCTTCGATAAGATTTCAGGACCGGTATTGTACTCCCTTGGTGATCCGTCGGACCTCAACTTATGTGCATTTAAAAGTTTATTTAAAGAATGTGTTTAATCAGTTTACTTAATTCCTGGAATAGCATTAACATCAACTGAATGCTTAGAAACAGAAATGAACAACAAACTGTAATAAAACCAAGCTGAAACAGAAAGAGAACAACAACTGCGACAGGAATGAGAAAACGAATTGAGAACAGTGAAACTGGTAAACAGATATAAAGAAGAAACATAGAATCAGAGAGTCACAGACATAAGTTGATAATGGAGTTCACCCCCTCCACTGGGCTACATCTCCGGGTCCCTCTCCAATGGGTACCGATCCAATTAATCTCTTTAAGATGGTACAAAATGGTTCTGGAATCAACTTCAGCAACCGTAAACAGAATGCTGTACGAAGTCTTTAAGACCTCTCTCTTAGAAAATTACAATTAGCCTTCGGCAGGAAAAGAAAGCTAATTTATAATAGAGAATGTGGACTTCAAAAAACAATGTCTGTGTACTTCACAGCAACTCCCCAAGTTTCTCATATAGAAAAATGAAGCTCTGTGCTCTAACACTCTGTTGTCTGAAATGTGGCCAACGTCCTCTATTTAAGCGTTTAGCGAGAGGATGAGTAACAGACCATAGATGTTATCTTCTTTATTATTGTTACAACCATATGCTTAGCTAAACCATGCAATCCCGCCAAGTCACGGCCCAAGCATTATGTTACCATGACCTTTCAGATCCCCGAAACGTTGCAAGCAACTCCAAGCTCATACGCTACCTTACAACACGTTGCAACGACCGCTACTAGGCTATGCCACATGTAACATAACCGTTTGATGTCACCATCAACTTTGCAGCATATAAATGTCGCGGCATATAAGGACTTTGTCATATACCCGATCCGCTGTCGCAGCATACAAATGTCACGGCATATGCCTAACCTCCACGAACCATTCGATGCTCACTTGACGGTGCACAACTACGCGGCCCCTACATAACTGCGCTGCATGCGATAAGCTGCACGGCATGTGCATATAATGGCTAGCATATGAGTTAAAACCATAGATTAATTACTATTGGATCAGTGTAACTTGAAGATGAATAATCCTCCGGATCATTCCTCCCCATTGGAAAGCTTTTGGACCTCCAAAATCCTAGATCATCCTGCAGGTAGGTGAGGGTACCACTTCCTCACCATTCCAATCTCCATACATCCTGCCTTGCTTAGAATCTACATATTAGTATCCTTGTCCATGACCAAAAGAGGTTCATACCATTTAAAATTCTTTGCATATGCAACTGGAGATAAGCTCAAACAGAAAGAATGTTTACACTTCTTTTCAAATATCTCAAAACGATCATAAAAAAAGTTGAGATTTTTACCTTTCAACCTCCCCTTGATGATATGTAACTAGACTCGGTCACCAACCTGAAATTGATGATCAACTCGATGCTTGTTATGCCCAGATTTGCAAAGTGCCTGACTCTTCTCCTATTGTTCTTGCACTATCTGTTGCACTGTTTTCTTTGCATCATGATGTCCACCTCTCACATCTTTTGTGCCAAAAGAAAAGTCCACATGTGACTTCAACAGATAACAAAAAAAACTCTCAAAGGGAGATTTAATGCACTGTATGTGCTGCAAATGTTCACCCCAAGCCTTACAAAAATCATGAACAGTCTTTTGAATAACCATGCCAAGATTTGGAAGAGGCATGCTTTGCTGCAACTGCACTTCATGTTGTACATCTCTATTAAGTGATAGTTTTTCAGGTCCCTGCAACAAAGCACCATACTCGGGAACACTTTTAATCAATTCACTTCCATGTTCCAGATTACCACTTTCACATTTAACTGCCATTAATGCAAACTTCCTACTAGCATTCACTATCATTTTCATTTGACTTGTAGTGACTAATGCTAGATTTGTTTTCATACGATGTGCACAAACAATGTATTCCACACCACCTTTAAAAAGATGATATTTGTTCTGCTCTCTATAAAAGACTGCTTTCCGGTCATACAAATATGGACTCCCAAGTACAATTCCACAAATGTCAAGTGGCACTACATCTAGTTCTACCTCATCTATGAACTTTTCAGTAATTGCAAACTTCAATACACATTTCTTTGTAACTTGTAACTGTGTATCGTTAGTAACCCAACCAAGAGGACAAGGTTTTTCATGAGGAGTAGTAACTAGTTTAAGTTTCTTAACCACTTCTTTTGATATCAAATTCACTTGAGAACCACTATCAAACAACGTGTCAACTTTTGTATGATTTGTAATGACATGAACATGAAACAATTCACTTCTTCTTTTATCCCTTTGCATAGAAGTAGATGGCAGATTTGTACTTGTACTTGCACATGAATTAGAACTTGAACTTGCATCAATGGAAAGAGATATACCTTTATCTTTACCTCGGATCCTTATTGTTGTGATCTTAGTCTCATCACCTGAATCAGATCCCAAGTCTTGAATCACCGTTGCAGTAGCTGCTTGATTATCTTTATCTTTGTTTTTATTTCTTCCCATCCACTTTGGCTTTAATTCTGGATGAAGTTTCCAGCACTTTGAAACATCATGCCCTTTCTGACAATGTGAGCATGTGGTTCTCTCACCCTCTTTTGTAATGGTAGTTGTTTTCTTTCCCTTATCTTTGCTTTTATCTTTCTTGTCAAATTCAAATGACTTCTTCATAAAATAATCATTATCATGCTTACCCCTAGCTTCTAAATGTGTAGCTTGAACACATACATCATCCAAGTTACTGGGGTTAAACATCAACACGGTATGTCGCAGATAAGAATGCATACCACCAATGTACTTAAGAAGAGTTTCTTGTGTATCCAATGCAACATTTAATGCAATAGCCCTCTTTCTAAATTCATGAGTATATTCTTGAATGCTTTGTCCTTTAGCTTGTCTAAAAGTTTGCCAGCTCATTACTAATTGCTGCATATGACCTAAAGGATAAATTTGCTTCCTTAATACTTCAATGAATTCATTCCAAACTGAAATAATCTTACCATTCTTTCGAAGATCTTGCTGAATCTTGCTCTCCCACCAAGTAAGAGCCATTCCACTCATTCTCAAAGTGGCCAATTGAATCCTGGAAGGGTCATCAGTAATGCCCTGCACCTTGCAATAAAGTTCAAGCTGCTTGATCCAATTGTCTAACTTTTCAGCATCTAAATCTCCATTATAACTAGGTAATTCAAATTTCATATCCAATTTGAAATAAGGAATATTAGGACTTGCTTTATTCGAATGAGAAGTATGAGAAGAAGAGAAAGTTTGATGGGTTTCAGGAGGATCACCATCACCTCCTACTCCTTTACCCTTTTCTTCCTTCTTCATTTTTGCATCTCTGGATGAAGATCCTTCTTCTTTCTTCTTCCTTTCTGCTCACTCATCGAGTCGAATTTCCATCATAGCTTTCATGCTCATAAAAGCCTCCAAAAACTCAGTTTCTGACATAACAGGTTTTTCCTGTTCTGTATGTCCTTCTTCTTCCCCTCATGGAGAAGACATGGTTCTTGAGAATGTTCTCCTTGAGCCAATCTCAGGATCACCTTCAATTAATTCTCCTTCACCAAGCTTTAACTTGGACCTGGTAAGCATTCACAAACTTGCACAAGTAGTTAACCTGCTCTGATACCATAACATGATCCGTCGGACCTCAACTTATGTGCATTTAAAAGTTTATTTAAAGAATGCGTTTAATCAGTTTACTTAATTCCTGGAATAGCATTAACATCAACTGAATGCTTAGAAACAGAAATGAACAACAAAATGTAATAAAACCAAGCTGAAACAGAAAGAGAACAGCAACTGCGACAGGAATGAGAAAACGAACTGAGAATAGCGAAACTGGTAAACAGATATAAAGAAGAAACACAGAATCAGAGAGTCACATACATAAGTTGATAACGGAGTTCACCCCCTCCATTGGGATACGTCTCCGGGTCCCTCTCCAATGGGTACCGATCCAATTAATCTCTTTAAGATGGTACAAAATGGTTCTGGAATCAACTTCAGCAACCATAAACAGAATGCTGTACGAAGTCTTTAATACCTCTCTCCTAGAAAATTACAATTAGCCTTCGGCAGGAAAAGAAAGCTAATTTATGACAGAGAATGTTGGCTTCAAAAAATAGCGTCTATGTACTTCACAGCAACTCCCCAAGTTTCTCATATAGAAAAATGAAGCTCTGTGCTCTAACACTTTGTTGTCTGAAATGTGGCCAGCGTCCTCTATTTAAGCGTTTAGCGAGAGGATGAGTAACGGACCATAGCTGTTATCTTCTTTATTATTGTTACAACCATATGCTTAGCTGAACCATGCAATCCCACCAAGTCATGGCCAAAGCGTTATGTTACCACGATGTTTCAGATCCCCGAAACGTTGCAACCAACTCCACGCTCATACGCTACCTTACAACACGTTGCAACGACCGCTACTAGGCTATGCCACATGTAACGTAACCGTTTGATGTCACCATCAACTTCGCAACATATAAATGTCACGGCATATAAGGACTTCGTCATATACCCGATCCATTGTCGCAGCATACAAATGTTGCGGCATATGCCTAACCTCTACGAACCATTTGATGCTCACTTGACGGTGCACAACTGCGCGGCCCCTACATAACTGCGCGGCATGCGATAAGCTACGCGGCATGTGCATATAATGGCTAGCATATGAGTTAAAACCATATATTAACTATTATTGGATCAGTGTAACTTGAAGATTAATAATCCTCCAGATCACTTGGACTGTGCTGAAGTTCGCTTTATTGACAGTTAGGGATTTCTATTTTTGGTCATCAGCCTGGTCATGAATTATGGCACCCTCCTCTGTCATGGTATTTATATGTTCATATGATGACAAATGTAAATGATACTTGGTATCACATATATGTATTTTGGTTCCTTTGATTCTTAATTTTAGCATAGCTGATTATTAAGTTTAGCATAGCTGAAGCATGATAATTTTCGCTCAGGCCTTGGCTAGACTCAGTTTATTTGGGATTATTATGCTTCGACTCTATTCATCTTATCGTTCAAATTTATGTTTCATCTGTGTTTCAGTTCATTGTTAGTTATCATGCTTCAACTGAGTCTCAGTTTGTGATTCTTGGTCTTGGAAATTATTGACAAATCTTGGCACTGCGTACAGAGGGTTTGTTTATAATTTTGCAGATAGTGATAGTGTTAGATAGTGCTAGTGTTACTGTACTAAAAGGCATATAGTGCTACTGCTAATGGATTTAAATACATTAACATTTTTCCTAAGTTTGTAGTAAAAATCCAATATAAGTTTAGCATAGCATACCTATAGTGTAAATCATAGTCTTCATTTAGCTCCTCTCCGTGCAGGATGCAAAATATGCATAAAGTGAAGGATGAAGCATTTAGATTTTTCCTAAGCAGCTAGTTCAGTCTAGTTCAATTTGGCATACCTGCAGGATTGACAGTTGTAATTCGGTATAGGATTCACAATCATAATTCGAGATCTGAGTCTTCCGAGTCTTCTTCGTGCAATCGTGGGAAACATATTACTATTCCCAATTCAATAATATATTGCCTCTCGCTAGCCACCTGCAACCAACCGCCCACCGCCTGTAACTAACTGAAAATAGTTGCTGAACTGCATAATTGTAGCTCCACGAAATCCAAATGCTTGCACTTATCAATCTGGAACTCCACGGACTCCAACTCGCTACACCTATCAGTCGGGTTAGTTAGCATTTATTACACCTGTCAATTTGGTTAGTTAACCCTTAGTTAGACTTTACGACAACTATACATTAAATATAAACTGTACATTTGTCTCTCTCTCGTCAATCTTGTCAATTCGCTCAAGCATGTCCTATTCCCCCCCCCCAAAAAAAATATAAGAAGTATTACGCCTATCAGTGTAATTATATGTCATATTCATTTTGTTTTATTTGTTTTGTTTTTAATATATGTTTTATTATATATTGGTTTGTTTTTTTAATTTTTTATTAATTTACATTTGTTTGTTTGATTTATTTTTTAAGTTATTTATATGTGTTTTAATGATTTTTTATAAATTTATAAATTAGTTGTTTTTATTTTTATTTTTTGTTTTTTAAAGTTATTTTTTGAAAAGAATTTATAAAAAATTTGGGTTATGTTTAAAAAATGCTTACAATTTTAATATGGGAGAAGAAAACTGTCACTGGTAGCACCTCTTTTTTATTTAAGGGTTTGTATTGGCATTTTTTTATTCATTTGTATAAGATGTTAAGGCCACGATTTCAACTAAACTATAATTTTGACCTCGAAAAGAAAATAAGGTGCCATGGTAGCACCAATTTTTAATTTAGGGGCTATTTTAGGGTTTTGGTTGCAATGGTGTCGATTCCTAGGGTCATTGTTTCAAACAAAGCACAATTTTAACCCCATAAAAAAGATGTCGATTCTGGTAGAACCACTTTTCTATTCAGGCATTGATTTAGGATTTTGATCGCAACCGCACCAATCGAGGTTTTAAAAAGTTGCATTTTATTCCCCCCCCTTGAAAAAAGGGGGTGCTACCAATAAAACCACTTTTCGATTCAAGGGTTGTTTTTGGTGCAAAAGTATGTTTTTTTATGGCTAGAGTTCTCATTAATTATATATAATTATCGTTTTATAGTATACTGCATAATTGTCTTTTTCTAATATAAAAGGAAAAATCAAAATGATGAGCTACTATATAATATACCTTGGAAGCAAATTTAGAGGGTTGAATATCTACTGGCATATTGAGATAAAAATTTGAAATATCCTATTGAAGTTAATGAGAGTTTCATCATTCTTTCTTTTCATAGTGTAACTTCGAGAGAGATTGAGAATGGATTTGATTTTAAGCCCATTGTCCAAGAAAACATCATGGAAATCAACGCAAGAACATATTGAATCAACTGCCAAATATCTTAACTATATTATGTCTTTCTTTCTAGGGAATGACTAAACATTCTCATAAATATATCATCATGCTTAATCACCAAACATTCAGTATAATCTTGAAATTATGCCATATGTTTCTATGTTGAAACACCATTCTCTCCATTGAGCTTAGGGAGGAATTTAAAATATATTGGGGGCATGCCATAGAGAATGGATTGAAGTCTTAGAGATTTGTATCTATTTAAAACCCAAGGATGAGATGGAATATGAGTCTTTTCTCAAATGGTTCACACGTTAGCTTGTTTGTTGGAAAAACGAGATTTGGGATTCTTGAGAGCTTTCAAAAGATAATGATGCAAAGGGTTAATCATTATTTTGAGGGGATAATAATGAGGAAGGATTATTTAATTGAAAAATGCAAGAATAAATCAAAATTTCCTTTTCCAAAAAAGGAGGTAATATTTTGGTCTTATGATTCTCCCAATGTGCCAAATATAGGAAAACACTTTTCAAATTCACAGGGAAAAGCAACAGAACCAAAACTTCTTGAAATAGAGTCATCATTTGCACCTAACCATTCTTACAGAGAATATTACCTCTCTCTATCAATAGGGCCCACTTCCTAGTGGAGTCACCGGGTGAAAACTTTAGATTGTAAGATAATCTTGAAAATCCATGTAGCATGATGTCTAACCCTCATTCACCTTCAAAAGTTATATCTTGTCTTTTTTGTATCCCAGGGAAATAAAATTTTCAACTCCACTCCTCAACAATGACACCAAAATGATGTTGTTCTTCGAGATCATTCTTGATTGCAAAGGAACTATGTCAAGGCATCTGTGACCTGCTTTAAGCCTCAAGTTGGTTCTTGGGCCAAAGGGGGTAACCCTTAGTGATTTCGAGAGAGACAGTTTCGCATTGTTACCATAGTAGTAACTTACAATATTTAAGAAAAATAATGCTATATTTAGGTAATAACGAATTGAATAAAAGATTGAAGGTAAAATCAATAGAATAGACTAAAAAAACACAATAAATTCTCAAACCAAAGGCCTTTCCATTTGGCATTGAAGTCTTCATTTGTAGAGTGCAATATCTTGTAATGAAATACAAAGAAAATTAAGAAGAACAATATATCTTTAGCTTGGAACTGCATAAGGAAGTCACTGCTTTCCTAAGATGAAGAAGCATCATAGACACCCTACAAGTTTATGGAAGTATTCAAGTGACCTTGACATGCAAATAAATTTGTTGGGAATTGAATAATGAATCTAACAATATGAATTCCTGAGGTGGTCATAAATAGAGAATTCAACAACATCAACACTTATGCAAGTATTAAAAACCATCTTTGAATATATATTCTATAGGTACATGAAAGAGTCGTTCAAAGAAATTATTTCAACATACTCTATATATGCATAAACACTTCATACAAAACATAAATAAATAAAGACATGTATGCACTACAAATTTCCTTTTATCTATCTCGATTATATATAAGAAATTGGTCTAAAACTGCAAGATAACAATGGTATAATATAAAGAAAAAGGTTTGGAAGCATGAGAAAGCTAAAAACTGAAAAGAGGCAGAAACAGGGCTCTGCAAATGAGAAGTGACTCCATAGATGATTTCTTTAATATTAGGAAATTACAATGGCCCAAGGTCCATAACAATGAAATCATCCTCTCACTACCAAAATCCACCCCCCATACCATAATGAAGTCTTCCCTGGTGGTATTTATGCTCATCAAATTTTGAGTTAACTGCCTAGAATTGTGGAACTGTTCTCTAAATTTAGAATGTAGATAAGGTTTCTTGGGATCTCTCAACACTTCAAAATCTATTTGTTCCACATATTTCTAAAAATATGATTTTGTTTGTTATTTTTATTGTCCATAACCCTTTTACTACCACAGGATTTTCCAGATGGTTCCTCAACTTTGGATTGATACTGTTAGAGATATGGTAGTTGTTGCATCAATGATTTTTCATTGAATCTCTATGTTGTATTATTGTAAATATATGATTCCCCATAATAAAATTTCATCCCATATAGTAGAAGTGTACTAGAACCATGAGGGCTCAGATAGAGTAGTGGAAAAAATGTAAACCCCAATGTTTCAACAACATAATCAATAGCCAGTCCTCCATGATAGACAATCCACCTACATTATGTTTTCCATGAAATAAACAAAACCATATAAAATAAATTCACTTGTTTGTAATGAAACATGAAACCCACACGCTTGCATGTATAAGATTTTATCACGTCGTCCATGTGCCCTGCAAATTGATGGATAATATGCATTGTGGGTTGGAAATAAAATGGTTTAAAAACACTACCCATGCGATCCACAATGAATGCAATATTGCCATGTTAAAACTATGGTTTTGGTGTTACGGGTCAATGGGGGTAATAATGAAACTCAAGTATGTTCATGGGCTGTAGTAAATTTGAGCCTTCAATTTGGCGTGATTTGAACCGTCATATATTCCCATGAAAACATCTTTTTCTTCAATGTGTTCCAATAATGAACTTGCAATTATTGGTCATTCCATCTGATAAGCATGGTCATTGATTGGGTTGCATGATTAATGTTAAAACCAAATTCTATGCAGGTTCATCACACCTCTAGATATTCTAGAGAAAGTCAGTCAAAAGACAACAATCGAATAGCAAAGTAGTTGACTGGAGGCTTGAATGAGTGGTCAATTGATTGGTCGACTAAAAGGTCGATGAAGTAGTGGTCAACTCGACTAAAGCAGCTGACTAATCGACAAGACATTGGGTATTTCTTGGAAACCAACGACCCTTATTTGTGGACCACATCATCCTCACTTCAAAGAAGTTTGTTAGATCTGGAGACTATAAAAGAACATCCCTATGAATTGTATTGGCATTGACTTGCATTTATATGGAAGATGAATAATGCATTGTTATATTCTTACCATAATGTGATGTTCTTAAGTGTTGTAAATGGTGTCTTCAAGCACCAACCCTCTTCTTGGAATACTTATCCCTTTTGCTATTTTATTTTCTATCCAGTTGTTCAAAGGTGTTTTCCAAAAAATAACAATCCATTTCCATGATGTCTTGACAAAGAATAAGCGACCCTTTGTTTCTCTTACAAATTCTCTATCAAAAAAATATGAATCTTGTGTAAATTTTGATGCCAATGTTGAGGAATTTTGAGTAGGAGCTCAGTTGAGGGGAGAACAAATTTTTATGTCATTAAAATTGGATGGCCATGGATCCATAATGTTACATAGTTTGCAATAGATATGGAAAAACCAAATCCTTTATCCTCATTAATATACCATGTTAAGGGTTTTGGTAATTTCATTAGCACCCTTCTTCAATTGCTTGTAGTTCGCAACCTAATGCACTATGTCCATAATTGTAATAACCCACATTTGTAGTGAAAATGGATAGACTTCAATTCATATGGAGAAAATTGTTTGGATGATGTATTGATGTGTTGAACACTTACACCTTTGTGGTCTTATATCGTGGTGTTGATAAACATTTAGTTTGGAAATATAACACTTGGAGTTGGTTTGGATAGGTATATATTTGAAACTTAGTCAACTTGGGGTAGTTACAAAAAATTGAGTCGGTAAAATCCCAATATTTTTTGCACAAATGAATTTAAAACCCTTGATTAACCGTTTTGGAGTATTTTGGACTTTTAAAAGATTCTTTGATAAATTTTAAACCAAGAAATATTCATTTGATAGAGAAGGAATAATTGTTTTGAATCGGGGTAATATATTTTTCAAATAACTTTGGAGCACACTTAATAAACTCAAGTATTGGAGAAGCAGACTAAAAAAAAGTGTTGGAGAAGTAGATTGAAAACAACTTTGAGGTAAGGGTGAGGAAGTGACCTTTTCCAATTTGGTGGACCAACAAAAAATTTTGACAGAAACATTTGATGTTACAACATTTGGCTCCACGAGGTGATGGTGCTTTCCTTTGAGGCACCAAGAGTCATAGAACAAGTGCATCTACCTTTGTGAATAAACCCTCGTCCATCCTTGTAACCTTTGGATGTGATACCTATTTTGAGACAACCTTCTTGAAACCATCTTTCTTTGTTCTTTGAAAATCGTCATTTCTATTCCCCATCTGTTCTCACCGCTTATTGAAAAAATTGTGGTGAATGATAGGTTAGTGACACACACTCAATTGATAAACCAAAAGATGATATAGAAAAGCAATTTAAAAAATGGCTCGGGAGATGGCCATTAAAGAGGATTCCAAAAATATGACCAATAAAAAGGATCTTGAAGATATGAAACAAGAAATTTTGAATGAGATGAGACATTTCTTTCCTCATAATTCAAGTCCTAAAGAAGATAATAAGCATAACAAGACAGACTTGTCCTAGTCACATATTGAGAAAATTGAAAAATAGTTGGATAAAAAGAGCTTGAGGTCCTTAACAACTGAAGATTCATCCCATCATCAGGGGTTCAAATTAGGACCAAGGAACTGCTTCATTACCAAGAATTATATACAAATATTGATGGAAATGATCCAATAACATGGATATTCTCGATGGAGGAATTCTTTGACCTACACCAAGTGCCAACTTTACAAAAGGTAACGATTGAATATTTATATTTAGAATTTGATCAATTTGTCTGGTACCAATGGATTTATGACCATAAAAGGGACTCTATTTTCTCTTGATCTATATTTATGGAAGAATTAATAACACTTTATGGGGATATTGAGAGTAACACTTTCTTTATCCAATTGAATGTCAAGCAAAAGGATACAGTTGCAAAACACATTAAGCAGTTTCAAATGTCGAGTCTTAGATTGAAGAACATTAAGTTTCTTGAGATTCCATAGTAAAGATTCATGGCATCTTGTGGAGAGTCTATGGTGAGTGAGAAGTTGATGTCGACGTTTCAAGCCATGCGTGTCTCATCTTCAGGACAATAGTGATGGATGGGAAGTTGTTCATCTTACATTGAAGTATTAATACATAACAACCTTCTTGGGATGGTGCCGACTAGGTTTTTTGGTAGTTTTTAGGGTTTAAATTGTTTTTAATTTTTAAGTCCATTACAATGGCTATGTTTTAAATTTTAAATTTTAATTATTAGACCTAATTATAAATTATATTAGTCCTATATTATTTTAAGTTAATTATTCTTTTAATTTAAATGTACTTTAGTTTAGGATTTAATATGTTAATAAGGTAGTTTATTAATTTAAATTTACTAGTTAATTTAGTAATTAATTTAATTTTAATTTATAATCTATTGGTTGAAGAACATTCTCGAGGATAATTTGTTGGATCTCTTTATGAAAACTTTAAAGGAGAGCATTCAACATGAGGTACATCTCTTTGAACCTAAATCATTGGACAACGATTTTAGTTTGGAAAGGAAAGTTTAAAGTAAACATATGGATACTAGAAGGGATGCTACTAATATCCGTAGAGAGGAAATTGTGTCCTCCCCCAAACAAAATCAACCTACAAGGTTGTGACCTCAAAAGTTGAAGGGAAAAAGAGAAAAGTGTTGGTTTATCCCACAATACTAAGAGTGGGGGGGTGAATCAGTATTGTCTCTTTTTACTTAAAAATACATAAAAAATAAATAATGAAGACACAAAACTTATCGTGGAAACCTCAAAGAGAAAAACACCAACACAAAACTCATTAATAAGATGAATTTACAAAATTGTTTATATGCTACTACATAAAGGATGTAAACACCCTATGTTTTTCCTGCAACTACAAACAAGGATGCTACAACAACCTTATGGTTTTCTTCTTGCTACAATAGATAAGGGTGATAGGACACCCTATTCTGTAGCTATGACTGGAAGGAGGCTTAGATCCCTTGCAGACCTTTGTCCCACCTTAGCACCACCTTGCCACCTTGATATGATTTTCTCAGTGTTTTCGGAATAGTTGTAAACTATTGCCTTTGGACTCTGTCAAGCTTCATAATAGAGACCCCTAATTCTTTACACATTCATTTAATAAGTACCCTTTACCTATCTCTTATCAATGCATCTCTCCATAGATGCGCTCTTTCATTTTGGATTGTGATTGTTTACTTATAGACACAACTAATCATCATCTACCCATTCAACCGTCACATCATTTTAGTGTTAAGTTTCAACAAATGCATCATTTCATTCTTCTCACAGCTCAGAATTATTTTCCGCAGCCTTGTTTATTGTTTTCTGGTGCTTCCATAGTCTTCTTCTCCAGATACAATATAGTCTGTTGATCTCATGTTCGAATCTCTCCAGACCATTGATCTACTCTACAGATTTCCTCTTGAAATCGTATGTCCACACTAGGTTTCTGTTTCAACGATTCCCCACCGTTGATGTCCATCAGGCTTCTCCATGAGTGTCAATTTCCAGATTGTGGCATGCGAAAACATGAAATTTCATCAAATCGTATCTTGAATTTTCACAAGCTCCTTTCCTCAAGATTCTTTCCATAAGCTCATTTGCACAAGATTCTTTTCGTAAGCTCCTTTCAGTAAGCTTCTTTCTGCAATTTTTCTTCTGCACCGTCGATCTTTTGTGGAGTCTTTCCCGAACTTCGATCTTCTGGATTGCAGGTTGCAGATTGCGGGTTCATAGAATATTTAAACGTTATTTCTGTAATTCCCTTTCCGCACCATCGATCTCTTTTTAGCTGAACTAATCTCAGCCGTCCGATCTTGATATTTTGGGGAACTTTGGATTTTCAGCCTAATTGTCGTAATTTATCCTTAGCCATCGGATCTAGTGCGAGACTAATATAAGCCGTCCGATCTTGATTGTTGTGGAAGTGATCCTCAATCGTCGGATCTCGTGTGGGATGCTTTCTGACTGTTGATTTTAGATCGAATGCGTATCTCACCATGATTTTGCGGATCTGCATGATTTCTTTGCGAAAATTCTCTGCGACTGTTTCTAATAGCTTTGAATATTTATATACACAAAGAATTTCATCATGCTGCTGATTATAAGGAATTTATAAACACTCTTGTATATATAGTTTCTGTATTCTTCGATTGTTACATATACTCTATCTCCCGTTCATTTCACTTTTCTGCAGTTCCACTCTTCATTTGTCTAACCAACTTTGTCATTCATACTGCATCTCTACTTCCAATTGAACTCCATTCTTTGTTTCATTAACCATTGTTTACATCATACTATCGACACTGTCTTGGAAGTCTTCAGATTAGTCATTCATGCTGTCTTATCATCCATGTCCATCTCATCCATTGCATTTGTTATAAATGAACTTTTATGACATCATCATTAGGACACCATCATATTCCATGTCATCATATGTGTCATGCCACATCCTCAACTATGCCATGCCATGCCATTACTACCTTAGTATTTTACTGAGTTTGTCCTGCCATCATATCCGTTGGTTATTCCTTTGTCATTCGTGAACACCTTTGACATCAATGACAACTATATACTCAACACACAGGGAAAATGTTTCAGTTGTGACAACAATTATAGTAAAGCGCATAAGTGAAATGAGAAGAAATAATTCTACATAGACTGTGAAGGGGAAGATAATCAAGAAACTAAATAGTCTCAAGAGTTAGATATACAAGATAATACTTCGATCATATCTTTCCATACATTAGTCGACATAGTTGATGTATTTGTAACTTCAGAATGTATTCACTTGTATATTTCTTATTGTATTTAATTATACCCAAATGGAGATGTTTGTTCCTCCGATTGGAAAAGTAATTAATTTAATATAATAAAGTCATGTAAATTCATTGAGGTTAACCCTCCATTTTAAGTCGGGGCAATAAACCCCACAGTTGAGTTGTATTATGGTTATTAGACTCTCCTAGAGAAGTCGGCCTTGTAGAGTAAATGTCAAGTGGAAAACAAGTATAAATAGAGATTGAGACTCTCTATTTGATACACACACTCACTCAATAATAGTGCATGAGTGAGAGAGGAGTAGCTCACACAAGTGAGAGGGAAAACAAATGTCGGAGATCATCTTTGTATCCTTGGGTTTTACTTTTGGTATTGGTGCTCATTCTAT
>LPNX010170788.1:85806-125886 GCA_001517045.1 Pseudotsuga menziesii
CTAGCTATGACTGGAAGGAGGCTTAGATCCCTTGTAGACCTGTGTCCTACCTTAGCACCACCCTGCCACCTTGATATTATTTTCTCAGTATTTTCGGAATAGTTGTAAACTATTGCCTTTGGACTCTGTCAAGCTTCATAATAGAGACCCCTAATTCTTTACACATTCATTTAATAAGTGCCCTTTACCTATCTCTTATCAATGCATCTCTCCATAGATGCGCTCTTTCATTTTTGATTGTGACTGTTTACTTACAGACACAACTAATCATCATCTACCTGTTCAACCGTCACATCATTTTAGTGTTAAGTTTCAGCAAATACATCATTTCATTCTTCTCACAGCTCAGAATTATTTTTCGCAGCCTTTTTTATTGTTTTCTGGTGCTTCCATAATCTTCTTCTCCAGATACAATATAGTCTGTTGATCTCATGTTCGAATCTCTCCAGACCATTGATCTACTCTATAGATTTCCTCTTGAAATCGTATGTCCACACTAGGTTTCTGTTTCAACGATTCCCCACCGTTGATGTCCATCAGGCTTCTCCATGAGCGTCAATTTCCAGATTGTGGCATGCAAAAACATGAAATTTCATCAAATCGTATCTTGACTTTTCACAAGCTCCTTTCCTCAAGATTCTTTCCATAAGCTCATTTGCACAAGATTCTTTCTGTAAGCTCCTTTCAGTAAGCTTCTTTCTGCAATTTTTCTTCTGCACCATCGATCTTTTGTGGAGTCTTTCCCGAACTTTGATCTCTCGGATTGTAGGTTGAAGATTGCGGGTTCATAGAATATTTAAACGTTATTTCTGTAATTCCCTTTCCACACCATCGATCTCTTTTTAGCTGAACTAATCTCAGTCGTCCGATCTTGATATTTTGAGGAACTTTGGATTTTCAGCCTAATTGTCGTAATTAATCCTTAGCCATCGGATCTAGTGCGAGACTAATATAAGCCGTCCAATCTTGATTGTTGTGGAAGTGATCCTCAATCGTCGGATCTCGTGTGGGATGCTTTCTGACTGTTGATTTTAGATCGAATGCGTATCTCACCATGATTTTGCGGATCTGCATGATTTCTTTGCGAAAATTCTCTGCGACTGTTTCTAATAGCTTTGAATATTTATATACACAAAGAATTTCATCATGTTGCTGATTATAAGGAATTTATAAACACTCTTGTATATATAGTTTCTGTATTCTTCTATTGTTACATATACTCTATCTCCCGTTCATTTCACTCTTCTGCAGTTCCACTCTTCATTTTTCTAACCAACTTTGTCATTCATACTGCATCTCTACTTCCAATCAAACTCCATTCTTTGTTTCATTAACCATTGTTTACATCATACTATCGACACTGTCTTGGAAGTCTTCATATTAGTCATTCATGCTGTCTTATCATCCATGTCCATCTCATCCATTGCATTTGTTATAAATGAACTTTTATGACATCATCATTAGGACACCATCATATTCCATGTCATCATATGTGTCATGCCACATCCTCAACTATGCCATGCCATGCCATTACTACCTTAGTATTTTACTGAGTTTGTCCTGCCATCATATCCACTGGTTATTCCTTTGTCATTCGTGAACACCTTTGACATCAATGACAACTATATATGGCAACACACAGGGAAAATGTTTCAGTTGTGACAACAATTATAGTAAAGGGCATAAGTGAAATGAGAAGAAATAATTCTACATAGACTGTGAAGGGGAAGATAATCAAGAAACTAAATAGTCTCAAGAGTTAGATCTACAAGATAATACTTCGATCATATCTTTCCATACATTAGTCGACATAGTTGATGTATTTGTAACTTCAGAATGTATTCACTTGTATATTTCTTATTGTATTTAATTATACCCAGATGGAGATGTTTGTTCCTTCGATTGGAAAAGTCATTAATATAATAAAGTCATGTAAATTCATTGAGGTTAACCCTCCATTTTAAGTCGGGGCAATAAACCCCACAGTTGAGTTGTATTATGGTTATTAGACTCTCCTAGAGAAGTCGGCCTTGTAGAGTAAATGTCAAGTCGAAAACAAGTATAAATAGAGATTGAGACTCTCTATTTGATACATACACTCACTCAATAATAGCGCATGAGTGAGAGAGGAGTAGCTCACACAAGTGAGAGGGAAAACAAATGTCGGAGATCATCTTTGTATCCTTGGGTTTTACTTTTGGTATTGGTGCTCATTCTATCTCTGAGGAAGTTGCGGGGTTTTCTCCTTTATGGTTTCCCCAAGGAAAAATATTTGTGTCTCTTGTGATTATTGCTGTGCATGTTATTCTCTAAGATAAGATCCTAGATCATATTGATTAAATGATAAAAATCTAACCTTAGAAGAAGACATTGTGCAGCTGCAAAATCTAGAGCTTCTTATTTTTTGGGTTTCTCTCCACAGATCATCAACAAAAGGAGGCTAGGATAACTGTCCATTACAGGGCGCATCTTTCTGTCGAAATAGAATCTGATTCTAAGAATTTTCAGTTTTTGACCTGCCACTACTGCGGGAAATTAGGGATTTTCATAGAAGTGGAATTTTTGAGTGAGCCTAGCATATGATTTCTCTCCTCTTCAAAATCAAAATTTAGAGACCAAGATTGAAGTTTTCGGTTGGGTAGAACTATGGGAAAGTCAAACCCTAATTTGAGCCTAGACCAAAAAATCAACACTGCAAAAGATCAGCTCCAGATCCAGCTCAGGCATCTCAAATTGGTAAGATCTAAATCTCTTGTATTTCGATTTGAGGTTTTATTTAAAGATGTCTCATTACACCAAGCTTAATGAAAATCTTAAAGGAGCTGATAAATTTCGAGCATGGAAGTATACGATTTCAATTGTTCTTGAAGAAAATGAATTGGACACCTACATAAGTGGAGAGGTTGCAGTTCCAGAGGGAGATGAGGCTAAATCCTTACACAAGAATAACTTGGTTAAGGCCAAGAGGATTATTTCTGATTCTATGAAGGATCACCTTATACCACATGTGTCTTCCCTAAAGACACCTAAAGAGATGTTTGATTCCTTTACCAAGCTATTTGAAGAGAAGAATATAAATAAAAAGATGACTTTGAGAAATTAGTTGAAGAATGTAAAGATCCAAAATGCAGAGACTATACAGTCTGTTGCTGCTGCAACAACTCCCCAACAAATTTTCATATTCTAGGCCCCCCTTATATTTCTAGTCTTCGGTTTTTCTTAAACTTGCTTTTGCATTCTTTATGACTTAGTATTTATTTTGGAAATCAATTTTTCTTAAAGAAAAACTCATTTTTTCCACCCGACATATTGGATGTACTCACGGAGTTTATCCGATACAACGGAGGTTCTACTCGGTCTGCTTGCCGATATTTATGCCCTTTTACCTTTTTCAGAAGACTCACGTAAGTTTACCGATACATCAGTTAAACTCTGATCTCTGCATCCGATGTGTTGGAAGGCGGGTCCTTTTCCTTCGGATGGCTGGTTGACAGCCTTTTCGACGAAGCGGATTGACTTGGTAGAAGGAGTTATGTTCTCTCTCGTCCACTATTTCAGAAGAATCAAATGAGTTCTCCGGCAAATCCTCGACCGTTGTTTCGAATGAATTTCTTGTCTGCACCTGATGTTTTTCTGGAATCCCAGCCGAAACCGAGATAAGACATGAGTTTATTTCTGGAAGATAAGTTTCTTGTCAGTCGATGTGCATCGGATCGCTTCAAGCTTTCCATCCGACACTATCGGAGGCGCTTGTCTCATCTCACCTGATTGTCTCCGGAGGATTCACCCGATACCCTGTGGTTAGAAACTGTTGAATCCACTGATAAGTTTAAGTGGTGAAGATAACATTCCACCTGATGAACATTAGCTATCTCTCCAGTTGTCACCCAATGTCGTCGTTTTTGTTTGAATATGGCACCAATGCATTTTCTCGATAAATGTCATAAAGTCTCACACGTGGACCATTTATTAACCCTATGGCCGAGTATTTTTAAGCACCAAGTACAATTGTCATGGTCATTCATTATCCGTTGAAGTTGTTGGTTTTTTGCTAAGCGAGCTGTCAGTTGCATTGCAGATCCAGTCAACCGTGTAGGGACTTAGCACGTTCCAGCCTGTTAGTTCTCTTTTCTAGGTAGGATTTCATTATCCTGCTCAGTCATCTTGATGTTTTGGGGTTTTAGGTTTTAATTTTCTAGCCTAGTTTTATATACCTGGGATTTTTGGGGGTTTTCCTTTGTGATTATGTATGTTAGATTTTTTATGGGTTTGTTATGCTCATGGTTCATTTGTGGGTTTGTTTTTCCACTTGCCTCGTGCCAGTCGTTATCTCCACCCTTGCCATCGGGGTTTCACTGGCAGTAGGTTGCAGAGGGGTGGGTGTGTACAGACTAGCATTTCGTCATCTGTACCACTCAGTTTCTTTTCCATAGGAGCATGGGAAGGGAGGTTATTATCATTGGTCAGGTAGAGTTTCCTTGTGTTAAGGGTTTCTTAAACCGCCGCAAGCTGTGGGAGCCCTAGTTGTGATGTCCATATCTTAGAAGGAATATCTCTGTTGATGGTCTTTGCGGCCTTGAGGTGAAGGTTGTTCTTTTTAATGGCTGTTTTGAGCTAGATAGTTTAACTATGGGCTATGTGGAAAACGGTGGAGAATCTTAAGCCTGCGCCCAACTCTCGCTATAGAATTACTTTTTTATTGGTTGAAATGTTTCAGGATGATGTGGTGATGATTGTTGTTTTATATGAGTATATGTTCTTGTTGGTTATATATATGTATCTAAGACATGTTTTGATGGTTTTGACAACCTCAATATTTATTTAGCACCATGCCCAGAAAAGGGAAAAAGAAGGTCCAAGCTATAGAAGACGATCCAGAAGTGGAAGTCAACACAATGGTAGAAATCATATATGAAGATACTAAACTAGTGACTGGAGCCGATCCAGAATTCAGATGGAGCCAGCTATATCAAATGATCAAAGACCACACTGTCTCAGGAGTAGGTTTAGAAGATATACCAATCTATAAAAATATAAAGAGGTCAACTATCATGAAGGCGTCCACTCGTCATGAACTTTTTCCATGTTCTGAAGTCATTGGCTGGATACTTTCAAGAATATATGTAGTCAAGATGATCCTGGAAGATGTAAATGGGAAAGGTTTTGCTTCTTATAGTCCAACATATGTAGCTCAAGCGTGTAAGATACTTGTAGCTCAGATGTATTTAACAGAAAAATGATTGAAGGAGTTAAACTTGGATATTTTCGACTGTATAAAGAAGATGATGATCCATGGGAAACAATTCCATACAAAGCCTACTGGGGAGTATGAAACTGCAAATTTACGTACCCCATATAGGCTTGTTGAACCGAATCTTTCGCCGAGCAAATGGAAAATTTGATAAGATAGGCTATGTACCAGTGATTTACTTTGTAGCCACCAAGGGCACTATTTTCAACTAGGTTGACATAGTCTCAGACAACTTATCTTCATGTATCAATGCAACACTTAGAGGTACATTGTAAAGAAATTAGAATTCTACATGAGCTCTTTCCTGGTTGATTGCATATTATGTACTCACCAGTTCCCAGCACTGAACTACCAATGGGATAAGACAAATACCACTGTGTATTATGCGTACCAGCTCTTATGGGCCCACAAATATCACAGTTCTTACAAGAACATCTATGAAGACTTCATCATGCCACTCTACAAGCTAATATTCCTCATAGAGTGCGATTGCATGTCTAAAAAGACATTAGAAGTAGTGGAGGAGAATGGAAACTATTACCTTTCTGAAGAAGGCTTGTACATACGGATGTATGGGGGGTCCAGAGCCCCTTCCCTATTGTAAAAATATTCTATTTATTATATTGTGCACAAGGAGGTGGTGAGGAAAATTTATATAGACGAGATTGGAAATTTCTTGTTTGATCAGAAAAAGGATGTGTATCCACCTCTTCCATTCTATATAGGCAGTTACAGGTTTGCCAAAGTAAAGAGTGCATCTGAGTTTGTAAAGGAATTAAAGTATTTTCATTTTGGGGAAAAAAGTTTCCATAGAAATGATTCATGAAAAAAGATTGCATATTATTGTGCGTTGGTAGGAGTGCATTTCAAATACATGGACTACTAGGACAAAGATGAAGATATTTTATGCAATGCACACAATATGAAAACCTTGAGCTGGAGGTTTTAGAAGAAAATAAATACTGTGCGTGGAAAAGGAGGAAGTAGTAGTGCAATCGAGTAGAAAAAACAAGAGGAAGAAGCTGCAAGGAAAAGAGAAGAAGAAGCCCAAAGTTTGTCTCAAGAAGTAGAGCAACTCTTAGCTAAGGAGGCACGTCAGAAAAGGCAAGAAGAAGATCAGAAAAGGAAAGAAGAATAAGATCAGAAAAGGAAAGAAGAAGAAGAGCAGAGAATATGGGAGGAGGCTGAAAGAATTAAGAAGGAAGTGGTTGAACGAGAAAAAGAAGCTCGAAAAAGGTAGCCGAGGAACTAAAGCAGAAAGAGCAAGAAGACTGGTATCAAGAGAGTCAGGAGCAGGGGCAGGCTCATGATGATCCCATCAATCCAATTTTTCCATCAAGCAATATGGCAACAAAGGATCTAGCTCCCGCGTTAGAATTAGGGCTAATTCCTTTCATCCCATCTCAAGAGCAGGTGGTAGCCGACCTTAATACTATTTTCTATGATAAAAATAAGAAACGAATTGTCATGAGAACCAAAAATATGGTGGACACCAGAAAGAAACATATAGGAGTTATGGTCATCGAGAAAATAGTCGTACATGGGACTAACAAGGATCCTAAATTCCTTGCAATGGCACGTGTAGCCTTAGCCCTTGCAAATGTATATAATGTGGATAAAATAGTGGATGATATGGAACAATATAAGGAGAAGATATCTCAAATGAGGGAAACTTTAAGGAAAGAGAGAGGTGAAGGACAAAGCCTGAAAAGAAAACATGAGGACAGTCTCAACGAGCTGGATAAATTTAGAGAGGCATGCTAGATTTTGCAATCTGACAAGGATGCCGTGGTATTGTCAGCGAATATCATTGAAGGGGAAAAAGGGATCTTGAGAAGCGAGTTGTAGAAGTAGAATAGAAAGGAGATGCAACTAATAAAAAGGTGGAAGATTTAGAGGTTCAAAACAATTTGCTAAATGAGCGGCTCCAGGCACCAAAGGATAAACAATTGGATACTGCACCTTTTCGAAATCAAGCATCGTTTTTGCAGAAAGAATTGAATCAAGTTTTGTTGAAGTTGGCCGGGGAAATGTACAAAGTTAAACAGATTGAATCAAGGTTGAAATAGATAGCACAAAATGTAGTAGAGATACAGAAGAAGTTTTTTGACGTGGCAGAAATTGTGTGAAGCCAGCTCACTTGGATTGGAGCTCATTCAACCTTCCCGATAAACATGCCCCAGAAAACCTCAGGAAGTATCAATATGGAATTGGAGATATTAAATTTTGGCTGCAAATCAGTAGTATGGTTGAACACAGTCATTGATAAAACCATAGAGAAGTGTACCAAGTTTTACAAAGGAATGTGTTCGATCCACCATCAATGCCAGATTTTAGCAGGTACCCCGTAGAAGGATTTCCCAGCCAGAGAGTAGCACTTAATGAACCTCCAAGATAGGCTACAGACATGAGAAATGAGCATATATAAGATTAAATGTATCAGTCAGGCAGCCATTGGAGTCTGGATTGTGCAGGTTTTAATACAAAAGCATCTGTTTGAAGAGATGCTGAGTTGAAATGCGCCAAAGGTCAAGGAGATAGAGTCCTAGTTGTCAAAACATGATATAGCAGCACGAGTGTTGGAGCCAGCAGAATATCAAATTATAAATGAAGAAGCCCAAGCATGGGATTTGTACATTAAGAGTCAAACTGGGTCCACCTATATTATTTGACTTATCCACAAGTGGGAGTTTTGTTTATGTAATATTTTGTTTTAGGTCCTTTTCCTAGTGAGCACACTAGAGGATGAAATTTTGTAAACGAAAGGTTAAGGGAAGCCCAAAAGGCAGAGAATATCAAGAGTCATTTTGAAAATGTATAAATATTGATAGAATCAAATAGAAGAGGACTTTTCTAGCTCTAATATGTGAAATACTTGTTGTAAGAAGGACTATTTATTTTTATAATAAAGAGGATAAAGTTTTTGTTGCAGAAGGAGTTGTTGGAGTTTCAAATGCATGCTGTGTAGATGGCTGAATATAAAACTATTTCTATTTTAGCTTACTCTGCAAATCTATGAGATCGTTCTAACTTCTGAACTACTTCTATGTTGTGAATGATTTCCTTTCCTTATGATGAATCTTATGCAACAAAATGAGTAATGAATGTTTTAACAAACACTGAGCTATCTCTATGTTAATTTTCGTACTGTGTTTATGTGTTCCAAATTTATCAGCTACCTGTAAAATTCTTTGTGCAGAAAATGCAGTACATTACTCATCTAAATAATAATTATCTTGCTCCCTGGGGAAGATTAGATAAGATAGTTTAGTTTAGCATAGCTATTATTTTCTTTTTGCTATTTAGGAACAAAGGGGATAAGATGGGAGGTAAGAACCTATGCATCACATTGTGAAGTATTTTTTTCTTGATCATCTACATTTAATTTAGGCACTTGCATATCATTTATAAAACATAAAAAATACACATAAACGGTGGACCAGGCCGTAACTGGTAAAATATATTTAAAACTTCACTTAACTCTACGGTAGCCGGGATGATAACTGGAAGGATTCCCCACACCAAATGATAAACGATCTATTTGGGAACGATTATTGGGAAGAATCGCTACTGTCTATACCTAGGATTTTCCAGGCATCAACACAGTCATACTTGACAAGGGTCTCTCAAATCAAAGAACAACTTGAAGCTGTGGAAGAAGAAGTAGAGAATGGAGAAATTGTGATGACCACCTTGAATGGTCTCTCTAGGTCAAAGGACTCCTTTATTCAAGGGATTTGTGCTAGAATAAATTTAATCACTTTCAATAGGTTGTGGGAGGAATGCTCACAAGAAGAAGCTCGAATAATAGATCGAGAAGAAAAGATGGGAAATGAAGATCAATCTCTCACAGAACACCCCGAGAAAATAAGAAGGGACCACCATCATCTCAAAGGTAAGCATTCTCGCTAGAATAAGAAAGATAACCATAGAAGATCTAGCAGAGATCTATCTAAATTTAGATGCTATACATGTGATGAGAAAGAACACTTCGCCAGATATTGTCCTAGAAATAAAGGTGTCTCTCATAAGAAGATGGACAACAAAAGAAGACATCATGCTCACACTACAGAGGATGATGAACCTCCCAAGAAGAGAGTCAAAGAAGAAAGTGAATATTCTTCAAGCGATAAAGAGTATGTTTTGATTTCTTCCCTCATGGGAACTGTTACACATGGAAGCAATGATTGGCTCATAGATAGTGGGGCTTCCAAGCATATGACAGGATTCAAAGAATCCTTTGTGAAACTATCCGAACATGAGTCACCCCACAAAGTGAAACTTGGGGATGACTACCGATATCCCATAAAAGGTAGTGGTGGAGATTCCTATAAGCTAGAC
Source organism: Pseudotsuga menziesii (assembly GCA_001517045.1). NCBI lineage: Eukaryota > Viridiplantae > Streptophyta > Pinopsida > Pinales > Pinaceae > Pseudotsuga > Pseudotsuga menziesii. Next base: position 95,399 of record LPNX010170788.1, read on the forward strand.
TCTATAAAATTTATGAAGATGAAGGATGTCTTGTTTGTACCAGGACTAAAGATGAATCTTCTCTCCATATCTGCATTGGATGCAAAAGGTATGAGGGTTGCATTTGTAGATGGCCACGTCCTTATGTGGCCATCTACAAATATGGAAAAACTATAGATGATGCCATAGTGATTGGAGAGAAAGAGGGAGGCTTATACAAATTAAAGGGCCAGCTAGAGCAAGCTTTGGTCCATGACTCAGTAGAGCCAAGTGAACTTTGGCATATACAGATTCCACATGTGCACTATATGGAACTACCACTTACAAGCAAAGCCATTGAAGGTATTCTAGAAATACAGACAAAGCATGAGGGTGTTTACAAAGGATGTGCGAAGGGGAAGAACACAAAGAAGACTTTTCCAAGTAGTGAGAGAAAGGAAAAAGGAATCTTGGAAATTATTCACTCCGATGTCATCCAGTTCATTAAGTGGGTATGTATATTATGTTTCTTTCATTGATGATTTTTCTAGGAAGACATGGATACATTTCTTGAAAAGAAAGGATGAAGTGTTTAGTAAGTTCAAGGAATTAAAGACTTGATCGAGAACCACATAGAAAAGAAAATCAAGACCTTTTGATCAGACAATGGCAGAGAATTCACATCATATGAATTCAGGGAATTATGCAGAGAGGCAGGGATTAAGAGGGATTTGACCACTCCATATAATCCACAATAGAATGGGGTTGTAGAAAGGAAGAATAGAATGATTATGGAAGCAACAAGGGAAATGCTTCATGATCAAGATCTTCCTATGCATCTATGGGTAGAATTTGCTAGGACAACTGTGTATGTACAAAATCGCACTCCACATAGAGTACTTGAGAACAAGACACCAGAAGAAGTGTTCTCTGGAAAGAAACCATAAGTCAACCACCTCATAATATTTAGTTGTCCGGTGTACATAAACATTCCAAAAGAAAAGAGGACGAAGTTAGATCCTTTAGGAAAGAAGGGTATATTTGTGAGATATAGTGAAAGATCGAAGGCTTACAGAATATATTTCCCAGGATTCAAAAAGATCGACATCAGCAAGGACGTGACATTTGACAAAGACTCATCTTACAAAAATTCGAGAAAGAGAACTGTTGAAGACCTTGAAGAAACAAAAGTACCCAGGATCCGAGATACAACAATCAATGAAGCAACTCCAAAAGAAGATCGAGAAATGGAAGAACGTCAGGAACCTGTAGATCCACCCCATGAGAAGAATTCTTACAAGAGGAAACCAACGTGGGTATGAGAGGCTATCCTAGGTGTAGAGAGATAAGGCACTCCAAAATAAATGTACAGAGAAAGGAAGAGAACTAGGTCCTACTCTAGTTATGTATCCTTGCTGTGTGACATCATTGATAATGAACCTTCCAACTATGAAGAAGCGACATAAAAGAAAGAATGGAAGGATGCTATGATCGAGGAGTACCCGTCGATCATGCAGAATGATGTCTGGGATGTGGTCCCGAGACCAGAAGGGAAGTTTCTTGTGACTTCCAAGTGTATCTACAAGATCAAGCATGTTGCAGATGGTAGCATAGAGAAATATAAAGCGATATTTGTGGCAAATGGCTTCTCCTATAAGGAAGGGATAAATTATGAAGAAAATTTTGCACCTGTAGCCAGATACGCTTCCATAAGATTAGTACTTGCTTTGGATGCAGTGATGAAATAGAAGATACACCAGATGGATGTCAAGACTGTGTTCTTGAATGGTGTAGTGGAAGAGGAAGTGTATGTGGAGAAACCACTCAGATTTTAGACACATGACAGGGATACTCATGTGTGAAAATTGAAGAAGGCCTTGTACAGTTTGAAACAGGCACCCAGGACGTGGTACTGCAGGATTGAAATCTTCCTGAATAGCTTGGGCTTTACCAAGAGTAAAGCGGATTCCAACCTTTACTACAAGGTTGAGGAAGGGAACCCAATGATACTCCTATTGTATGTAGATGACTTGTTTGTGACAGGTGAGGATGGGTTGATTGCTGACACAAAGAGGAAGCTTGATGCCGAGTTCGAGATGAAGGACTTAGGTATGATGCACTACTTTCTAGGCATGGAGGTGTGGTAGGATGCAGATGGAATCTCCCTTGGAAAAGGGAAGTATGCGGTGGAGATACTGAAGGGGTTTGGGATGATGGACTGCAAGGCCATGGCCACAACTATGGCATCAAACCTGAAACTATTGATTGATTCTTCATCATAGTTGGTTGATGCCACGATGTATCATCAATTATTGGGTCCTTGATGTACCTAATGAATACGAGACCAAATATTTGCTTTGTTGTGAGCACATTGAGCTAGTTCCTAAGGGATCCGAGACATGTTCACCTAATTGTTGCAAAACATATTCTGAGGTACCTGAAGGGTACAATTGATTATGGGCTCAAGTATGAGGTGAATCAAAAGATTAACCTGGAGGAGTTTTGTGGATTTGGATTGGGCAGGAAGTGCCATTGATAGGAAGAGCACTTTGGGGTGTTGCTTCGGTATGGGATCAGGTGTGATCTATTGGTTTAGCAGGAAGTAGTCCTGTGTGGCACTGAGTATAGCCAAAGCAGAGTATTTCGTAGGTTATTTGGCTAGTTGTGAGGTAGTGTGGATGAGGAAGCTACTATATGACCTATTTGATCTCTAGTTGGATGCTACTTGTATATATTGTGACAACTAGAGCTATGTGAAGTTGTTGGAGAACCTAGTGTTCCATGGCAAGTCGAAGCATATTGAGATCAAGTATCACTATATCCGGGATATTGTGCATAGAGGAGCAGTGAAGCTCCAGTATGTTGCGATGGATAAGAAGATGATTGATGTGTTGACCAAGTCATTAGCCAGAGTGAAGTTTAAGTACTTCAGAGAGAAGCTTGGTGTTCTTCAGATAGAGGTTCCCTCCAAAGGGAAGTGATGAGTCTAGAAAAAATAGATACACGAGAGCCTTTTAGACATGGTGGAAGGCTGGGCTTAACATGGTCGGATGTAAGTGTAGAGCCTTTCTGACATGGTGGTAGGCTGGGCCTACCATGGTTGGATGTAAGTGTAGAGCCTTTCTGACATGGTGGTAGGCTGGGAATCCCATGATTGGATGTAACTGCAGAGCATTTCTAACATGGTGGCAGGCTGGGCCTCCCATTGTTGGATGTAAGTGCAGAGCCTTTCTGACATGCTGGTAGGGTAGGCCTCCCATGGCTAGATGTAAATGCAGATCCTTTTCGACATGGTGGCAGGCTAGGCCTCCCATGGTGGAATGTAAGTGTAGATCCTTTTTGACATGGTGGCAGGTTGGGCCTCCCATGGTCGGATGTAAGTGCAGAGCCTTTCTGACATGGTGGAAGGATGGGCCTCCCATGGTTAGATGTAAGTGTAGAGCCTTTCCAACATGGTGGTAGGTTGGGCCTCCCATGGTCGTATTTAAGGGCAGAGCCTTTCTGACATGGTGGAAGGCTTGACCTCCCATGGTCGGATATAAGTGATGAAGACGATGAGATCTAAATCTAGCATGAAAAAGGGCTGGCACTGTAGATGAAGACCTACATCAAGGCTAGCCCTACATCCAACATGAAAAAGGGATGGTTCTGTAGAACTTCCTATGACGAGTATATTTGAGAGATATCACCATTTTCTCGAGATAGTGACAATAGTGATGATGATGATCCAGTAATGAATAGTTGTGCTAATGAACTGTGTCAAGAGAATACCTTCCTAGTTAAGAGGGAGTGTTGATGTATTTGTAACCATAATGTATTCACTTGTATATTTCTTATTGTATTTCTGCTGCAGCTGCAACTTCTTCCCCAAAATTTTCAATTTTAGGGCCCCTCCTTTTATTTGCTTTTATTAAATCTGGCCTAGGAGTATTTTGTTTTCACCGAAGCTGTCTTGAAGTTTAGTTTTTTCCTTAAAAACTTGGTCTGTTTCATTTTCTATATATGAAGACTAGCCGACTATCCTTCCGATATTGGAAGCATAGTAGACTATCTTTCCAACGTTGTGGAAGCCGAACTGTCAAGCCCACCAAAAGAACTTTAGACTCCCTCGTCGATACCTTGAAACCTCGGGTTCTTCTCTCCTCGTTTTCATTTTTCAAGATTAACACTTAGTGATTTCGATATCCGATTATGTCTTTTATCGTTGTTGGGATGTTTGACAAGAGTGAGCCGAAGTCCTAGTGATTGTTGTGATGTTGTGGGAAACTAGTGCTGAGACGTTTCCAAAGTATTAGTGTTTTTCCTCGCCGAATATTTAGAGGTTAGGATCTCTGATTTTTGACACCCGTTAGAGCAGGTAGAGCCACGACGATCAACTTTACATTGTCGACGTTGCGAACGAGGATCTGTCTAGATATCTCGAACTTAGAGTTTAGTAGTTTCGATGTCCGATGGATTTAAAGTATCACGGGCTCGTAGTTTGGTTTGCAACCGTCATTGCGGCTATCGTTCGATGTATCCTTCTGATTGATAATAGGTTTTGACTGTCGATAGGGTTTTAACCACTAATAGATTCCCTCCGAGTGTTATATATATGAGGGATGTGTTTTTTATTGTTTATCCATATTTCAACTTGTCATTTGCATTGGTCTATGTCGTCTGCACCATTCATGCGCACCCAGCTGTTGGAACCTGGTTCGTTTGCTTTGCTCCCATGGAAGTTTGTTCCATCTAGTCGAATGTATAGCTATTTTCCAGGTAGGTGAACCTTGTCTTTACTATTTTAGTTTGATTGGTTGATTTGGGAACTGTTAGGTTTTTTATTGGTTAGGTTTTCCATTGGTTAGGGTCGTCCGTATAAAAGAATTTCTTGCCCTTACAGTTTTTCACGGTTGTTTTACTTGGGGGTGAAGAGTTTTAAGTTTCCTGTAGTTTATTTAGTGGGAGAATCTGAGTCTATGTGTTGTTTCCGATATGGACACATTTGCTCCAGTGTGGGGGGTTAGGGCATGGTTGCAGACAAGCGTTTCGCTATCTGCAACACCCGTTTCTTGGTTTCTCCACGGTCATCCAGGGGTATTAAGTTGTTGTTCATGAATTTACCTTATCCCATGGGACTACGGAGGATTTTTTTTCCTTTTTGGTCGGTCTAGGGTTTTTCTCGAGGACGAAGTGCTGCGTAGGGTTTAGTATTTTTGAGTTTGGTTTTGAGGACGAGCAGTAGGATTACTCTGATACGTCCCTATATTTGACTGAGGATTAGTTTGATACGGCCCGAGTTGAGATGGAGGATTTTTCAATGAAGTGAAGTTTTCAGATAGTGGAGCTTAGGCATTTTAGGAAGCGGTCTGCAGGATATTTTTTCTTTCTCCTTGATTCTTTCATTAGTTGAATACCGTGTTTAACTTATTTTTCAGCATGTATGTTGAGGAGGTAAATTAATATATTTTCCTGTTTGTTGTTTAAACACTTTCTAATAGCTCAGTTGGTCTAATAACATGTTTTGAATGTGATAGGGTGATTCTTATAATGAAAACATGTCAAAGAGACAAAAGAAGAAAGATCTTATGGTTGAAGGAGAGCCTGAAGTAGAGATCATCACCAAAGTAGAGTTTATCTACGAGGATACCAAATCCTCTACTGGGGTCGAACCATACTACAAGTGCGGAGAGATCTATAGAATGATTGCCAATCAAAATTTACCTAATGCCAGTTTTGAGGAGTCGACTATCTATGCCAACATTGAGAAATCGACCCTAATGAAAGTAGCTACTAGGCCCGAGTTATTTCCTTGTTTAGAAGTAATAGGATGGATTTTGCTTAGGGTAGATGTAACCACAATGATTATGGAGAAAAATTCTAAGCAAGGATACGCTACATATAGCGCTACATTTGTCTCTATGGCTTATCATCTACCCTCACCCCAGGTTTATTTGACAGAAAGATGGTTAAAGGAGATAGCTATGGATCTGGTGGAGACAGTAAAAAGAATGATGATACCCAAAAATAATTTCCAAACTAGACCTTTCGGAGAGTATGACACCTCTACTCTTTGTGCTCCCTACAGGTTCATTGCATTAATGCTCAATAGGATTTTTGGCAGAGCACATGGGAAGAGCTTCAAGATAGGGTGGATACTAGTGATTTTATTTGTAGCTACCCAAGGAACCATATTTAACTGGAAAATATAGTGTCAAACAACCTCTCTGCATGTATATCAACAGCCCTAGGAGGGGTGTCACAAAAGAGATCATAGTTTTATATGAGCTCTATCCTGATTGACTGCATATTGTGCACTCAGTCTTTTCCTGCTTTGAGATATAACTGGGAGAAGGATAGAACCCCAGTGTACGTAGCCTACAAATTGTTATGGGCACATAAATACCATAGTTATTATAGGGAAATTTGAGAGAATTTCATTATGCCCTTATATACCCTCATTTTATTGGCTCAATGTAATTGCATGTATGAAGAGGCATTCAAAGTCATATAGGAGTTTGGAGATTACTATTTGAATAAGGATGGGTTGTATGCAAGGATGTACGGTGGTTCCAGAGATCCTTCCCTACTACCAAAGTATGCCACATATTATGTACTCCACAAGGAGGCGGTTAGGCAGCTGTATATTGATGGTGTAGGAAAACTATTTGAGCATCAAAAGGCAACATATCCTACAATACCTTTCCTGCTTGGCAGCTACAAGTTTTCAAGAGTAAAGCAGGCAGAAGAATTTGTTAAGGAGCTGGATTATTTTCATTTTGGCAAAATTAATTTCCATAGGAATGACTCCCACAATAAAGTAGTTGATTACTACAAAGAAGCATGAATTCATTTTGAATATACTGATTTTTGGGACAAGGATGAGGAGACATTCCGAAATGAGAAGAACATAACCGCCCTTAAGAAGAGATTCAAACAAAAAATTACTACCATGGGTGGAAAAGGGAAAAGTTTGGAAAAGGCTAAGAAATTGGAAGAGGAAGAGGAGAAGAAGAGAGAAGAATATGCTAGAAGACTAGCACAAGTAGCAAAAAGCTGATTGAAGAATGAAGAAGAAGAAAAAAAGCAAGTTGCAAAGGAAGCAGTTAGGAAGGAACCTGCGCATCACATTGTGATCCTCCTCGTTGTCTCTATCGTCTGCATTTTAGTTAGGCACTTGCACATCATACCTTTAACATTAAAAAAACAAAAAATATACATGGTGGATCGGGCCGTAACTAGTAAAACACTTTAATTGTTACTTGACCTATGGTAGACGGACCGTAAACCGGACGGATTCCCCATACCAAACAATAACGACCTAATTGGGAATGTTTATTGGGGAGAATCCCTAACTGTTGTTACCTGTGATTTTCCAGGCCTCAATAGTTTTTTGGTGCTAGAAGGAGGGACACTAATGCATGGCTGGCTGAGGAAGCTCGCTTCCTCTAAATCACTCCATCGGTGACAGTTTTGAAAGTAGTTTGCTTCACAAACCCACTCCTGAAGATAAAGAGAAAGGGTATCTGTATCCTATTGATAACGAAGTGGTTGATGATTTAAGAAGAATTACCAGGGCATATGCAAAAAATATTGGAGTATTACCTATTATCTCTGTCCTACCTAGAAGAGAGTGTCAGAAGAAAGACCACCCTCAATTAGAAGACTTAGTGTTGGTAGAAGATCTTGAAGAATTGGTAGAAGCATCCTTACAAGAAGTTGACCAACCTTTAAATCAATTGGATCTGGATTCACCTTACTGTTCACCTTTCTAGACCCCTATTTAGTCACAAGCTCATACTCCACTTAGAATCATGGCTAATGTAAATGCAAACCAACCACCTCCACAACCTGCTTGGAGGGCTAGGCCGCCTTTAAATTTGACACCTCCCTTGCATGATTTGCCTCAGGATTTTGACAAGATGTTACCTAATTTTGAACCAAGTGAAGGAATTCTGGTAGATGATCATTTACAGATTTTTTACTTGGCTGTAGAAGGAATACGAGATAGAGAGCATGAAGATGTGGTCTGTAGATTGTTTCCCCACACCCTGAAAAGAAAAGCAGCCTCATGGTATTTTTCCCTTCCTGCAAATTCAATCACGGATTGGAACACCTTTGAGAAAATGTTTAGAAGCAAATATGGAGTTTAGAAAACTCATGCAACTTTAATGAAAGGGTTATGTGCTCGAAAGAAAGAAAGGAAAGAAAGAGTGCATAATTTCACTCAAAGGTTTGCTACTTACATAAACAATTTCACTACAGTTGATAAGCCATCTGAAAATGCTCTAATTGAATACTATACCTTAGCTCTTGGGCCTGATCTAGTCATGTTTTCCAAGAGATCAGTGAGACCTACATTAGCAGAAACCTATGAAGAAGTTGAGAAGGTAGAGGATGAGATGGGAAGTATAGAAAATTACCCTGTGTAGTTAGAATAAAAGACTTTTGCAAACAAGAAACCTTTATTACTGACTAAACCTAAGGATGAGCGATCACAAGATTTTGAAGGGATGGTGAAGATGATGCAGAAGTTATCCAACAAAGTGATAGATTTAGAAAAGGAGAAGGAGGCTCACAAACCATATAAGCCTTATTATAAAAAAAGGGAAGACAACAGTCAACCTAAACCGCCTCCACACAGTCCTGCAGCGATGAATTTAACTGATGTAGGCATGGATAATTTTTGAACCTTTCATCAGAAGCCTCATTCTGAGAAGAATTACCCACAATGGATTAATTCTATGACGTTAGTAATGAATCAATTATTGGACTCCAAACTGATAGCAACTGGTAAGGAGGAAGAAAAGGATAATGGACCTACGGAAAAACAAGAGGAAGATACTTTAGTTTTATGGGATTGTGTCTCTATGTTTGATACGGAAGAAGAATATTTTCTGATACAAGGGGAAACACTAGAAACCAATGTAACGACAAGAAGTTAGAGTCTATTAAAAGAAGATAAGTTAATACTTCCTAAGATTAAGAAACTTCAAGAAAACATGAAGAAGATACAGAAAAACACTGCAACTGTTAAAATACCCGAATTTTCCATTTCAAGTCAATATCTGAAGAAAATCAACACACCTCTAAAGCACGTTGAAGTTAATATTGATAATGTCAAGAATAATCTCAAAGAGCTCGAGATGGGATATGATATTGTGGAAGACATTAAAAAAGCTAAAGCAAATATCTCATTGTTTGAAATGTGTAATTTACCTTAGAAAAAAGAGAAACTTTTAAAAGCACTTGAGATACCAGAAGAGGAGCCTCCCAGTGACAACAAACCTGAGGAAGAAATTGGTGAGACAAGTTTAGGAGGGAAGTATAAGTATAAAACTACAGCATTTCTCCTAACTTTTGAAATTTTCAACTATAATGTGCACAACTATTTAGTGGACTCAGAAGCATCGGTCAACGTTATGCCGCTTTTAGTCTGGAAGAAAATTAATGGTCAACCTAAACCATCTACTTGGAAATTTCTTCAATTAGACAGGACAGCTATAAAAGTAATAGGGGAAATGGAGGATGTTCTGATTCACTTATCCGAAGATGAGAGGGTATGTCAGTACATCGACATTGTAGTAGCAGACATACCAAATGCTTATGGACTGGTTTTGAGTCGAGGCTGGTCGGCAAGGTTAGAAGGATATTTTGCATCAGATTGGTCACATCTATGTTTTCCTCCTAAGGGAAGTCCAAATCAGATAAAAGTATTAAGAGAGCCTCAAATAAAATACAATGTCACTTAGTTAGAGGGAAAAAATGAACTAGTAAACTCTGTATTGGGAAATTATTTCATTGAATTGGAACCAAGAAATTACCAAGCTAAAGAAGCCAACAGTATACCTGATACCCAGCCCAATCTCCTTCGATTTTCATGGGCTGATGAGATTGACTGTAATATAGTGGATCTAGTTTCATATGTAGTCTGTAATTCAAATTCAGTAGAGGTAGATAGTTTTTGTACTTTTTATTTTGATGGTTCTAAAACATTGGAGGGATCAGAGGCTGGCTATGTCCTGATTGATCCAGGAAAAAATAAACATTTTCTTTCTTGTAGGTTAGAATTCGAATGCACAAATAACATAGCCGAATATGAAGCACTAGTTCAGGGACTTAAAAAGGCAATAGAACTGAAAGTAAAAAATCTGAAAGTATATGGATATTCTGAAATAGTTGTTAAACAAATTCGGAACAAGATACACTGTATTTCACCACATTTGAAAGCTTACCAAAATGAAGTTTGGGATTTGCTTATAAATTTTCATACATTCAATATTGTGTCNTAGCATCACTCAAAAGTCCAAAGTCCATCACTCATGCACCATCACTCAAAAGTCCAAATTTCAAAAAAGGATTTTATTCTGTACACTTTTGCGTCCGATGATTCGTTAGCAGCTGTGCTTACATAGAAGGAATATGGGGGAGACAAGTATCCCATATCATTTATGAGCACTGGTCTATAGGGAGTTGAATTGAATTATCCAGTAGTGGACAAACAAGCTTATGCATTTTTTAAAGCGGTAAAACAATTCAGGCCATATATACTTAAGAATCACACCAAAGTAATAGTTCCACACCCAGCTCTATGATCTCTTTTTGTACAAAAGGAATTAGGAGAAAGAAGAGGCAATTGAGTGACTGCCTTACAAGAATACGATCTTGAGTTCAAACCAACATCCATAGTTAAAGGACAAGGATTGTGTAAACTAATGACTAAAGGTCAAAACAATGAAGAAAATAGCCGGGATAATGAAGTGGAGCTACATATGGTGGATGCATGTCCTTTGTTTACAGCTCCATATTCCTGGTACTGGGACCTAGTCCATTACCTCTAAGAAGGATATTTGTCGGAGCATTAGAGTCCCAAACAAAGGATAGCATTACATCTAAAATTGGCTTTATATCAGATAATTGATGGAGTACTATTCAGAAAGAACTAGGATGGAGTTTTCCTCAGTTGCTTAGAATAGGAAGATGCAAAGAAGGTCGTAGCAGAATTGCACGATGGGCTTGCTGGAGGTCATTTATCTGGAGACACAACAACACATAAGATTCTTAGAGCTGGATATTACTGGCCTACACTGTTTAAGGATGCTCATGCTCATGTTAGAAAATGTGATGCTTGTCAAAGATGTGTTGGAAGACAAGCTAAAGAAGCAGGACCGTTAAAACCAATAATTATATCAGAACCATTCGAACAATGGGGAATTGATATTATTGAAGAAATAAACCCAAATTCTTCCTTGCAGCACAGGTATATTCTGACAGCAACTGATTACTTCACTAGATGGTTAGAGGCTATTCCGTTACGAAAAGTAAACGAAGATGTAGTCATGGATTTCTTACAGAATCACATTATGACCAGGTTTGGGGTTCCAATTTCCTTGGTTTTTGATAATGCTACTTACTTTTCTTCTATTCGATTACCTACATTTGCTAATGAAAGAGGAATCAAGTTGCATTATTCTGCAAATTATTACCCACAAGGAAATGGTTTGGCAGAATCCACAAACAAAAATCTGATTAGAATTCTAAAGAAAACGGTAATAGAAAATCAAAGAAGTTGCCATTTAGCGTTACCTAATGCTCTCTGGGTTGATAGAGTCACACCCAAGAATTCCTTAGGTGTGTCATTGTACACTCTTGTTTATGTAAAAGAAGCTATCCTTCCTCCTAATATTCTGTTACCATCTTCCATAATAGCTCAAGAATCTAGGGGTACCGATAATGAAATTCTACAAATCAGAATCTATAATCTTTTGAAGTCAGAAGAGTCTAGGTCCAAAGCCAAAGAAAGATTTAAGCATCAACAAGAAATAGTGAAGTGTTGGTTTGATAAAAATAAAGCTGGGAATAAATAATTCGAAGTAGGAGATCTAGTTCTTAAGTCGGATCACCCGCACGATGAAAAGGAAAAGCACACTAAGTTTTAGCAGTTATGGGTAGGCCCTCTTCAAATTGCAGCAAAGCTAGGCCCCTCGACTTACAAGTTGCAAGACTTACAAGGGTGGGAAGAGAACTTATTAGTAAATGGTTTAGTTCTCCAACCTTATTTTTCTTGATCTTTTATGTGTGGTTGTCCTGTACATAAATAAATATTTGGTTTGTTTTTCTTTTTAGGGTTTTTGGTTTGTTTAGTTAGAGTTTGATTAATTGTAATGTTTAATAAAGAAGAACGACTCTTGGTTGCATGGAGTTCATCATAATTCTGGGTTAACTAAAATATTTGATTACAAGACTATGTACTATTAATTCATTTAATATTTGAAAGAAATTCTTCAAGTATAGCGGTTTTCCTAAATGATTATGAACACATTGCAGTCCTGCCTAATCCTTGTGAAATAATTCAGGATAAAAGGTCCAGAATACTATTTCGAGGCTCCATTTGTCTCACACTAAAAAATGTCTTAGGGGGTGACAAAAAAAGACCCATGGAAAGGAAGCAAGGTAAACAGTATATTATATTTAAATAATTCCATGCTAGGAATTGAAAGCCAAAAGGACAACAAGAGTCAAAATATCCTTGGAAAATCAATATGTATCAAAGCAAAGTACTGAACCATATTAGTATGTATAATATTTCCTAAGTTCTTCTCTGTCCGTGAGCTGAAAACTAAATATATCTCTCACACAAAAGGACACTATGGATAGAGGAGCCTGAATTAAAATTTCAAAAAGAAGGTAGGCAGGAGGACTCAAAAGAGGACAAAAGTCCAAAAGCACCAAAAGTGCAAGATGGCATGGGAATGAGGAACAAATAGATATATCTGTTTACCATATGTTACAGTCCTGTGGTGTCTAAGTTGGAAACTACTCAAAGATAGAGGTAAAATGAAACTCATATTCTTGGCCTCAAAAGAGTTATCTAGACTTTGAAATCTTGGTTCCCTTATTCCTTGACCTGGACTATAATCAATGATTAAAGTGCATACATTTTCCATTTGGGAAATCTAGATATCTTGAAGAATTCAACATGTTGGTATTGTCAAAACAGTCTATGGACCAAAGAGTAAATTGTTCAAGGACCTGTGTTCACTAGGTAGTCACTAATTGTTGCAGCTGCAACTTCTTCCCCAAAATTTTCAATTTTAGGGACCCTCCTTTTATTTGCTTTTATTAAATCTGGCTTAGGAGTATTTTGTTTTCACCGAAGCTGCCTTGAAGTTAATTTTTTTCCTTAAAAACTTGGTCTGTTTCATTTTCTGTATCGGAAGACTAGTCGAATATCCTTCTGATATCAGAAGCATAGTAGACTATCTTTCTGACGTTGCAGAAGCCGAACTGTCAAGCCCGTCGAAAGAACATCAGACTCCCTCGCCGATACGTCAAAACCTAGGGTTCTTCTCTCCTCCTTTTCATTTTTTGATATTAACACTTAGTGCTTTTGATATCCAATTAAGTATTTTATCGTTGTTGGGATGTTTGACAAGAGTGAGCCGGAGTCCTAGTGATTGTCATTGCCGATGTTGCGGGAAACTAGTGCAGAGATGTTCCGAAAGTATTAGTGTTTTTCCTCGTCGACTCTTTAGAGGTTAGGATCTCCGGTTTCCAACACCAGTTAGAACAGGTAGAGCCGAGACGATACAAATTTACATCACCGATGTTGCGGAGGAAGATCTGTGTAGATATCCCGAACTTAGAGTTTACTAGTTCTGATGTCCGATGGATTTAAAGTATCATGGGCTCATAGTTTGGTTTGCAACCGTCATTGCGGCTGTCCTCCGATGTATCCTTCTGATTGATAATAGGTTTTAATTGTTGATAGGGTTTTAACCATCGATAAATTCCCGCCGAGCGTTATATATATGTGCGGCGTGTTTTTTATTGTTTATTCGTATTTCAACTTGTCGTTTTCATTGGTCCGTGTCGTCTGCACCATTCGTGTGCGCCCATCTGTCGGAACTCGGTTCTTTTTCTTTTCTCTCGTGGAAGTTTGTTCCATCCATTCGACTGTATCACTATTTTCCAGGTAGGTAAACCATGGATTTACTATTTTGGTTTGATTGGTTGAGTTGGGAACCATTAGGTTTTCCATTGGTTAGGGTTGTCCGTAAAAAAAATTTCTTACCCTTATGATTTTTCATGGTTGTTTTACTTGGGGGGTGCAGAGTTTTAAGTTGCCTGCAGTTTCTTTAGTGGTAGAATCCGAGTCTATGTGTTGTTTCCATTATGGATGCATTTGCTCCAGTGTGGGGGGTTAGGGCACGGTTACAGACAAGCGTTTCACTATCTGCAACACCTGTTTCTTGGTTTTTCCACGGTTGGCCAAGGGTATTAAGCCATTGTTCATGCGTTTACCTTATCCCTTGGGAATGCGGAGGATTTTTTTCCTTTTTGGTCGGTCTTGGGTTTTTCTCGAGGATGAAGCGCTACGTAGGGTTTAGTATTTTTGAGTTTGGTTTTGAGGACGAGCAGTAGGATTAGTCTAATACATCCCTATATTTGACTACGGATTAGTTTGATATGGCCTGAGTTGAGATGGAGGATTTTTCAATGAAGTGAAGTTTTCAGACAGTGGAGCTTAGGCATTTTAGGAAGCGGCCTACAGGGTATTTTTTCTTTTTCCTTGATTCTTTCATTAGTTGAATACTGTGTTTAACTTATTTTCTAGCATGCATGTTGAGGAGGTAAATTGATATATTTTCCTGTTTGTTGTTTAAATACTTGCTAATAGCTCAGTTGGTCTAAGAACATGTTTTGAATGTGACAGGGTGATTGTTATAATGAAAACATGTCAAAGAGACAAAAGAAGAAAGCTCCTATGGTTGAAGGAGAGCCTGAGGTAGAGATCATCACCAATGTAGAGTTTATCTACGAGGATACCAAAGCCTCTACTGGGGTCAAACCAGAATACAAGTTGGGAGAGATCTACAGAATGATTGCCAACCAAAATGTACCTAATGCCAGTTTTGAGGAGCTGACTATCTATGCCAACATTAAGAAATCAAACCTAATGAAAGTAGCTACTAGGCTCGAGTTATTTCCTTGTTCAGAAGTAATAGGCTGGATTCTGCCTAGGGCAGATGTAACCACAATGATTCTGGAGAACACTGCTAAGCAAGGCTACACTGCATATAGCCCTGCATATGTCTCTATGGCTTATCATCTACCCTCACCCCAGGTTTATTTGACAGAAAGTTGGTTAAAGGAGATAGCTATGGCTCTGGTGGAGACAGTAAAAAGAATTATG
Organism: Pseudotsuga menziesii; assembly: GCA_001517045.1. Lineage (NCBI taxonomy): Eukaryota > Viridiplantae > Streptophyta > Pinopsida > Pinales > Pinaceae > Pseudotsuga > Pseudotsuga menziesii. The sequence continues at coordinate 110,532 of LPNX010170788.1, forward strand.
GTACCCGAAAATAATTTCTGAACTAGACCTTCCAGAGAGTATGACACCTCTACTCTCCGTGCTCCCTACAGGTTCATTGCATTAATGCTCAATAGGATTTTTGGCAGAGCACATGGGAAGAGCTTCAAGATAGGGTGGATACCAGTGATTTTCTTTGTAGCTACCCAAGGAACCATCTTTAACTGGGAAAATATAGTGTCAAATAGCCTCTTTGCATGTATATCAGCAACCTTAGGAGGGGTATCACAAAAGAGATCAGAGTTTTATATGAGCTCTATCTTGATTGAATGCATATTGTGCACTCATCCTTTTCCTGCTTTAAGATGTAATTGGGAGAAGGACAGAACCCCAGTGTACGCAGCCTACAAATTGTTATGGGCACATAAGTACCATAGTTATTACAAGGAAATTCGTGAGCATTTCATTATGCCCTTATATACCCTCATTTTCTTGACTGAATGTAATTTCATGTCTGAAGATGCATTCAAAGTCATAAAGAATTTTGGAGATTACTATTTGACTGAGGATGGGTTGTATGTAAGGATGTACGGTGGTTCTAGAGCTTCTTCCCTACTACCAAAGTATGCCACAAATTATGTACTCCACAAGGAGGCGGTTAGGTAGCTGTATATTGATGGTGTAGGCAATTTTCTATATGAGCATAAAAAGGAAACATATCTTACAGTACCTTTCCTGCTTGACAGCTACAAGTTTTCAAGAGTAAAGTAGGCGGCAGAATTTGTTAAGGAGCTGGAGTATTTTCATTTTGGTGAAATGAATTTCCACAGGAATGACTCCCACAATAAAGTAGCTGATTACTACAAAGAAGCAGGAATTAATTTTGAATATACTTATTTTTGGGACAAAGGATGAGGAAACATTTTGAAATGCGAAGAACATAACTGCCCTTAAGAAGAGATTCAAACAAAAAATAACTACCATGGGTGGAAAAGGGAAAACTTCGGAAAAGGCTAAAATATTGGAAGAGGAAGAGGCAAAGAAGAGAGAAGAAGATGCCAGAAGACTAGCACAAGAAGCAGAAAGTTGGTTGAAGAATGAAGAAGAAGAAAAGAAGTGAGCTACAGAGGAAGCAGTTAGGAAGGAAGAGGAAGAAATAAAGAGAAAAGAAGAATCTGAAATCAAGAAAAAACAAGAAGAAAGTGAGGGTTTGAGACTAACAGAATCCCAAAAGGATCAATAGACTACAGAGCAAGTTGATACACAAGGAGTGCAAGATCAAATAGATCAAGAGCAAAGACAATCTGATCCCGATCCCTCGGAACCTACTGCATCTTCTGGCAGCATATTAGGACAAGCTTCATTTTCTGAGATAAATTTGATCCCTTTCATGCCTATAGAAGGGGAGGAGGTTCCTGATTTTAGTACCATATTTTATGATAAAGAAAAGAAAAGAATTGTGAAAAGAACTGAGAAAAGGTCGATATTGGAGGATAATCAAGAAAAATGGTAACCGATAAAACATTGGTACATGGGACACATAAAGATCCCCAGATGATAGCAATAGCTGGGGTAGCATTAACCTTAGCGACTGAGGACAACGTGGACAGACTCATGACTGATCAAGAGCAGTCACGAAAGAATGCGGCTCAATTGAAAGAAACTTTAAAGAAGGAAAGAGATGAGAGTCAAAAGCTGAAAAGGAAGTATGAAGATATGATGCGTGAAGTTAAGTTTTCAAGAGCGAAATGCCAGACTCTGCAAGTGGATAAGAATGCTTTATAAATATCTGCAGAGAACACAAAAAAGAATGCTAAGGTTAGCTTAGCTGAACTACAAAAGCTGCAGCTAGAACATCAAATGTTAAAAATTGAAAGGGATGATCTTCAGGTATTATTGGGCACCATTTTGACCTCTTTTTGTCACCTAAATATCCTCTATTTTCCTCCATAAAACCTTCATACTGATCTATAAAACCTTAAATTCACCTACAAAATTTGGTTGAGAGGTATAAATATCATTGCTTTTTAACAAATTGAATTTTGAGATTTTTAAAGCATTTAAACTAAGGTTTTTATTCAGGATTCCAGGATGTGCTAACTTCCCGTAATGTCTCCAAGGTTGAATACTTGCAGGCCAGCTGGACGTGAACTGAAAGATAGGGAAATGATCCTCAGTGTCCAAGGATGGTTGAACTTCCAACGGATAGATGATGTGGCTCTCATAGGTGTCAAGTCAAAGTCGGTCAAGGTCGACCACCTATGTCACCACTCAGCACAAAAGCAAGGCAATTCCGATTTTGTTGATTTTTAGAGATATTATAGAGGATCCTGAGCCCTAGATGTCATTAATTAGTTTCCATGTTAATAGCATTTCTATTTTTCTTTTAAATTTGTATAAATACTCCATAAGACGGAGGACAAAGGGCATCACGATTTGGGAAAAACGCATATTGTTTCTGAACTACGTGGTTTTATTACTGTGTGATCGATTTTATGGTGAATACATTTAAAGTTTAAGTTCTGTAATTCTTCAACTGCGTGTGTGAACGAGGCATTGGAGGGCCCCCATTGTTGAGTCTGCACACCCCTTTTTCTTCCAGTGAATGCGATTTGGATTGTGTTAATGGTATGTCTTAGTTCCTGTAGAATCGATTTTCTTATTGCATAATTAATTAAATTTCCTTCAATCAATTTTACCAACTCTGTCATTTCCTTAATTTTATGCTGTAGAATGGTTCAGGTTACGATCTCAGCATGTTGTACATCACTTGCATTTTTATAAGCTCTGTCATTTTATTGATTATATATTGAAGGAATGGTTCAGACTACGATTTCATTATGCTGTACATCACTGCTTATTCAATGATGAAGTGTTAAGAACAATTATAAATTCTGAATGCTTTCCTGTAAGGGAAATTAATGATTAATTGTTTATTCAGCGCTGGGATAATAGACAGAATCTCGTAGTTCATAGTTCAGGGTTAGATTTAATTCATTTTTATTTATCTCAGTGCTCTCATATACAAATTGATTTCACATATAATTTGCTGTACAAATGAAGCTGTTCCTGTAAAGGGATTTTTGTATTTTTAAGTCACAGTAACTCGATCTTTTAATAGGCTCATTTTATAGATAACTAGATAACCAAACAAGTCTAGTTTTGAGTCCTGATACTTGGATATGCCTCTAAGTTTACCAACCCAGATTGATATTAATTTAAGGTTTGATTTGCATCAGTAGATCAGAGCCCAACATTTGGTGCCGTTGCCGGGGAGGCATTGTAGAAGCAGGCCTAGGAACTTTAGTTCTCTGATAAAAACAAAAATTTCAACAAAAACACAGAATAGATTTTAGTTTTATGTCAAGACAAAGAGACGAGAAAGGAAGATTTATCAAAAACCCCCCAAAAATAGAAGTAACAGGACCTTACTTTCCAAAAGGATTCCTCTCAACAGTAGGTACTTCTAAAATGGCTGAGGAAGAAACATCAAAAGGGCCAACTGCAGAACAGAGAAGGGAATATGAGAGGATGCTGGAAATAGAAAACAAATGAAGACAAGAGAGAAGAGAAGAAGAGAGGCGACATGAAAGAGAAGAAGAGACGATACATGAAAGGGAAGAAGAAAGGAGACAAGAGAGGGATGAAAGAACCGAAGGAGATCAGGAAGCCACCTTTAAATTTCCCATTTTGGACACTAGCATTATCCTAGGGGAAGAGGTAAAAATGAAGAATATCCCACCATCTGTCTTACCAAACTTCTATGGCTGACCTCTGAAGATCCTGACTCTTTCCTATTCGAGTTTGATATCTTGTGTCGAACTTATGGATACACTGATGACACCCATAAGCTTTGTCTTTTCCCTGCTACCCTTAAAGCAGCTACCTTGAAATGGTTCATGGGTTTAGGAGAGCATTCTATTACTAGCTGGGATGAGATGAGGAAGATATTTCTTCAAAAATATCAGGCATATTGCAGATCAAAGGATCTAAAAGATGACATTTTTGGGAGGACTCAACAGGAAGATGAGAGTTTGGAGGAGTATTTGGAAAGATTCTCATACAACCTACATAAATCTAAATACAATTCTTTAACACCAGAGATGATTAGAACAATATTTCTGAAAGGAATAAGAGAAGAGTATTTGGATATTTTGAATGTTATGGGAAAAGGTGACATCTCTTACCTTCCTTTTGATGAGATACAAGATTTATGTCAGAAATATTCAAGAGGAAAGGCTAGAACTGGAAGAAGGGATATCACTACCAAAGTAACTAGATCTGCAAATAGTGGCATCTCTAGAGCTAAGCTTGGAAATCTGCTAGAAGATTTCAATACTGATTTATTGAGTACCTTGGGCACACAGGTCGAAGTAGCAAAAACCAAGAAGAGACAAGAACAACAGGACCAACAAGATCAAGCTTTGTCTATCTTTTGTCCTAAGTGTAGAAAGAAACACCCACTAAAAGAATGTCCTTTAAATTCTGTTGAAATTTGTGGCTTATGTACTTTTAATCACAAAACTGATGACTGCCCTAGATTGAAAGAATTGCAGGCAGCTCGAATGGAGGGAATCAAAGCATGGAGTCTCTTTACTTTATGGGACAACGAAGACCTTGGCAGCCATGATTCTCAGGTATGTCTCAAGACCCTATGCAGCAATTTCATACAAATTATCAAACTCCTATTCAGAATTCATGGAGTGCACCCATGTCTTGGAGAACTTGGTCTCCTCCATTAGCCCAATCTGCTCCAAATTGGAGAGGGTATGCCCATGGTAACCAGACATATCAGCAGGCCTATTTGCAGCCCTCTCAACAACCTTCAGCCTATCCCCAATACCAGCAAACTCAAGTCCAAGCCCCATATTTCCAAGTCCCATATTTCCAACAACCCAATATGGCTCCTCAATTGGGTCCACCACCTCAATAGCTTCAATTGCCATCCAATCAGCCTCCACCTCGGCCTACACAATTACTAGCTCAGCCAATTCCAAATCCAAATAATAAAACAGACAGACCTCTGTATAATGTTGATGATGGACTGACACTCCCTTACTCAATTCTCCCACTGCAAAATATCAATTTAAGATCTGGGAAAACTTTACAAAAAGAATCTCCTGTTATCCAAGAAGAACAAACAGAAAATGAGAAAACTTCAAAAAAATTAAATACAGAAAAATCTCAATCATAAAATCACAGTAAAAAAGGGAAAACATTAGTATCTTATACACCTCCTTTTCTCGAAAGGTTAGTCAAAGAAAAACCTTCAATTTCCTTACCTGATTTTGATGTTTTGAATGAGTTAACAAATGTATATGTCAAAATTCCTCTACTGCAGGATATAAAGGACATTTCAATTTACACTAAAGCAGTTAAGGAATTATGTATTAATAAAAGAAGGAAGGATCCATAAAAAATTCATGTGGTAGGTAATCTAGCAGGATTAATGTCTAATACTGTTTTCATTGAAAAGTATGTAGATCCTAGAATCCCAATGGTTACAATTACTATTAATAATTTTTCAATTCCAAAAACGCTGATTGATATAGGTGCTGCATTAATGTCATGACACTAGAGACAATGGAATACCTTCACTTAACAAATCTCAGACCAACCACAACAGTCTTGGAATTAGCTGATAGGTCTAAAATTACACCTAAAGGGGTCTTAGAAGATATTATTGTTTCTTTAGACTCTTGGGAGTATCCTGTTGATTTTATAGTGCTACAGCCAAAGTCTAACCTAAGAGGTCACCCATTGATTCTTGGTAGATCCTGGTTGGCAACAACAGATGCTTTCATAGGGTGTAGGTCAAGAAGTATGCTCATTTCACATGGGACAGAGAGAAAACAAATTGCACTTTACCCTTCTTCCCAAAGACCTTCTACATTAGATCAACTGTCATGGATTAATGAGACTAAAGAACAAGAAGAAGAATTCATTCAGCCTGTCCTGAGTATCAATCAGTTCTTTGATTTCCAGGAAGAAAACAACGAGGATTTGTTAGATTATTTCATTGCTGAACTTGATATTTCTAAAGAATTAAGAGATATACAATATGCTGTAGTAGATCAAGTTTTGGGTTATAATTTTCAGGAAAATTGCACAGTACATTCTCTAGCATTGGCACTTCATGATATTTTTAATGTTCATTCAATTACAGATATTCAAAGTAAGACAATTGAAATCAGTCCAGGAAAACAGTTGAATATAAGTGCACATATTACTACATCACAGGAAGAATAATTGATTACCTTGCTGAATAAACATTCCCATGCATTTTCTTGGGAGTACACTGATATGCTAGGTATTCATCATGAGACATGCACTCACCACATTTACACAGATGATAAAATCAGACCTCTTAGACAACCGCAACGAAGAATGAACCCTATACTAAAAGAAATAGTCAAGGAAGAGTTGTAGAAGTTGTTAAAGGTGGGATTTATTTACCCCATTTCCGATAGCCAATGGGTTTATCCCTTGGTTGTTGTTCCTAAAATAGAATGGTAAATGGCGCATATGTGTGGATTACAGGGAGTTAAATAAGGCAACATTAAAAGACTACTTTCCATTGCCTTTTATTGATCAAGTGTTGGATACTTTAGCTGGAAAAGAGTACTTTTCATTTTTAGATGGTTTCAATGGGTATAATCAAATCAGTATTGCAAAATAAGACCAAGACAAAACCACCTTTACATGTCCCTAGGGCACATATGCCTACAAGGTTTTACCTTTTGGCTTATGTAATGCCCCAGCTACCTTTCAGAGGGCAGTCTTGGCCATCTTTACAGATCTCATTCATGAGTGTGTTGAAATTTACATGGATGATTTTTCTGTATATGGAAGTACCTTTGAAGATTCATTGACAAACTTGGATAAAATTTTACAAAGATGTGTTGATTCAAATCTTTCCGTCAGTAATGAAAAGTGTTTTATGATGATGACTAAAGGGATAGTTTTAGGGCATCACATTTCTGCATCTGGAATAAAAGTAGATCCCACTAAAATTCAAATCATTGAAAATTTATCTGAACCAACAACTCAAACAGATGTAAGAAGCTTTTTAGGGTATGCAGGCTATTATCGTAGATTTATTGCAAATTTTAGCAAGATAGCTCTGCCATTGTTTAAATTGCTTTCAAAGGATGTGAATTTTAATTGGGATACTAACTGTCAATTTGCATTTCAGACACTTAAATAGAAGCTCTCAACTGCTCCCATTTTAAGGGGACCAAATTGGACATTGCCTTTTCATATTTCTACTGATGCCTCTGCTACTGCAATAGGGGCCTCATTGGGCTAGAAAGACCATACTTTGACTTATGCCATCTATTTTATTAGTAAAAATCTGACACCTGCAGAGTTGAACTATACAGTCACTAAAAAGGAAATGTTGGCGGTGGTTCATGCTATAAACAAATTCCGTCATTATATAACTGGCTACGAAATTTTTGTCCATACAGATCATTCAGCCTTACGATATTTAAACAATAAGTCTATCACTAATGGTCAGATTATTAGATGGTTGTTATTAATGCAGGAATTCAATATCACTGTTCTAGATCGACCTGGATGAGAAAATCAGGTGGCAGATTTTCTGTCTCGCTTGCACAATACTGGTGAGGTTGTTCCTGTTTTAGATAGTTTTCCTGATGAACACTTGTTCACCATTTCTGTTATTACTCCTTGGTACGCTGATATTGCTAATTACTTATCATCAGGTCAACTACCACCCTCTATGTCATCTAAAGAAAAGAAAAAGATTATTAAACAAAGTGCTAGGCATATATGGGTTAATGGTGATCTCTTTTACACAGGATATGACCTAATTATAAGAATATGTGTACGACAGGATGAAATTTTAGATATTTTAAAGGCATGTCATGATGAACCGTGTGGTGGCCATTTTGCAGATAAAAGGACAGCATACAAGATACTCAATTTGGGGTATTATTGGCCTTCTATTTTCAAAGATGCTAAGAGGTATGTTAGAAGTTGTGATACTTGTCAACGGATGGGACGGCCAGTTCGGTCTGATGAAATGCCACTCCATCCCCAAATCCTCATTGAACCATTTGAAAAGTGGGCCCTTGACTTTATTGGTCCAATTCATCCACCATCACAAGGGAAAAAGTACAATTTGGTCTATACGGACTATGTTACTAAGTGGGTAGAGGCCAAACCTTTACCAAGAGCCACAGAGCAGACTATGGTAAAATTTCTTTTTGAGGAGATATTTGTCCGATTCGGGGTGCCTAGAGAGATTGTAATTGATCAAGGTGCCTAGTTTACCTCCAAACTAGTGCAGGAGATAGCAGAAAAGTACAAGATTAAGCACAGAAAGTCTACCCCTTACCATCCACAAGCAAATGGCCAAGTGGAATCTACAAATAAGAATTTAGAAGGCATCATCACCAAAACTGTTCAGATGCATAGGGAGGATTGGTTAGCTAAGCTTACTGAAGCTTTATGGGCATACCGGATCACTTGGAAAAACAGTACTGGTTTTTCCCCTTATCAGCTTGTTTACGGTAAGCAATTCCTCCTCCCTATAGAGTTTCAAATTCATACCTTCAATTTAGCAGCAGATTTGGGCATGGATCTTTCTGAGGCTCAGCAAGAAAGAATACTTCAGCTGAATCAACTAGATGAGATGAGACAAGCTGCCGAAGAACACAATATTCTGATACAACAACAGAGAGCTCAATGGCATGACAAGTTTATTAAAAAGAAGCAATTTCACATTGGTGACTGGGCACTATTATTTGACTCTAAGTTCAAAGACTTTAAATCCAAATTCACCACTCACTGGCTTGGCCCATATGAAATTGTTGAAGTATATGACAATGGCTTAGTCAAACTTCAAACCATCGATGATGAAGCACACACATTTGTGGTCAATGGCCATCGACTCAAACTGTATACCAAGCCTATCAACAAGGAAGATTTTATATAGTAGATTTCATAGAAACAAGAAATGGAAGTGCTGGATAGACACCTCAGTGTTTCTCCTTCACTTACTTCTTAGCTGCTCTGATTTAAAAAAAAATAAAACAAAACAGAAAAAGAAAACAAAAATCGAGAAAAAAAATATAAAAAAAAATATAACAACAAGAAAAAAAGAAGTTTAGTTGTGAAAACCAGGTCACTGGCACAATATAAACTTGAATTTTCCATGGAAAACCACGTTCGCTTGGCCATTGAAAATTCACCAAAAATATTTTTCAAATTTTATGTCTTTTACATAGTTTTATTTCCAATAATGAAGATCTTGTTTGACTTGAAGACAAGTCAATAAATAGGCCTGTGAGGGGGATAAGCATTTTTTTGCTTCCTTGGAACCCTCCAAGTCTTTTTCATATGCAGAAGGGACTTGATTTCCAACAATACAATGATTTTTAATAATACAGAGGGACCTGACTTCCAGTAAGACAGAAGACATCAGAAGGACATAAATGAATAAGAGATAAATGAAAACTAGCTTCATCAGGTAGCAAGCTCATCATACAGGGATATCAAGCAAAGTCTGTAAGAATTTTTCAGTTTTTGTGTTTTAAAAATTTCATGGTTCTTTGTTTCAAAGTGATGACATATTTACCTGTCCTAGTAAGCTTGACTGCCTATTTTATCCTGATAGTCTCTGCTAGCATCCCATTTACTTTCCATTAGTCTCTGCCAGCACTCCATTTATTTTCCATTATCCTACCCTAGGGGTCAAGATGGTGGTCAAAATCAAACCTAAGAGCAAGTTTTAAATGGCCAAAATATATACTGCATTCTACAGGATATATACTACATTCTACAGGCAGGGTCTTCTTCTTGGCAGAAAGATAAACAGGGTCCCCTTCTCAGCAGAAAGTGAAATGTTTTAGGAAAAATAGAACATGAAATTTCCAATGCTTTATATGTATTTAGTGCATCATGCATTAAGTAAACATATAGAATTAAAAAAAAAAAACAATGGTCATGTATATCTTCAGCGCATCTTCAAAAGGAAAAGGAGTTTACTTTAAGAGAAGAAATCCCTATATTACAGCTTGTTCATTAAACATTGGGGCATGCAAAGAAATCAAAACGTGTTAAAACCTTACCTTTCATTTCTTTTCTGAATGAGTAATTGAATGAAGTGGCACGTTCATGTAATGATGACAAAGAAAAAAAACGTGGCTATATGCCCCACGACAACATCCAGATATGCCTGAGTTTTGTATTGTGAATTGGTGAAATTGGGGACCACGACTTGGTCATTTTTCTTGGAACCGAATCCAATTGTTTTTTTCTTCAAAATCGACTGCTGTGGGAGATAATTGAAAGTAAGAAGGAAGCTGTGGATTACAGGAAGTGTGTAGACACCAATTGCTATGGAAATCACGCAGGAAGAAGTGAAGACAGTCAGTGAGAAGGAAGCTGTGGATTACAGGAAGTGTGCAGACACCAATTGCTGTGGAAATTGTACAGGAATAAGTGAAGACTGTTACATCAGAAAGGAGGTAAAATTTAAACTCTTTCTTTGCCAAATACTCTGCTAAGACCAACAACAATTCTACATTTTCAGAGTATTGTTTTGGGGATAAGAAAATAGAGGCAGAGTTGAAAATTGAAAGGTTCCTGTTTCCTATTCAAATTCAAAATGTCATCTAGACTAGAACCATTGAAATTTAATACCACTGATATTCATGAGAATTGCATGGAGATTTTTGAAAATAAGCAGTGGGTAACTTTCTTTGAAAAGTTTGATGGGCATAATGAGCAGGTTAGTCTAGCTTTTGCTGAAACCTTTGATGGAGAAAGGGTTATAATTGGAAACTTGCACTTCAGACTATCAGAAGACATTTTAGCACAAATTACTGGCCTGCCACAGCAAGGAGAAAGTTTTTTCGAGACTAAACAGTTCAAAGAGAAAGCATGGATACCCTTTCTGTGTATATCAAGAGCAGGGTCAGTAAATTGGAAGAAAGGGATTCCAAGAAGCTGGCTCATTCATCCCTGGGATGAAATAGTTTATGTTATCCAAAAATTCATTACTTGTGAGGGCCGGTTCAACATTGTTTATCTTTACCACATCAAGCTGTTGCAGCATTTAAAAGGTGAATGTGAGATCAATATGCCCTATTTTCTGTTACAGATTTTAACTAAGATGGCTAAGGTTGTCCAAAGGTGTACAAAAGACAAAATGACAAGCCTTTTTCACTTTGGACTCATCAAAATCATCATCCAGCATGAGTTACAAAAGCAAAATTTGACATGGTCAGGATTTTTAGTTCACAATCAGTTTGAAGAACAGGAAGAATTGCTTGAAGAAGGTTTAAAAGAAGATGAATTATTGATGATAACATACCCTGAGGAAACAAGTTCAAAACCGCCAAAGGGGAAGAAGAAAAAGAAAGAGGTGTTGCTGATTACCGATGAAGAAGACAACTCTAAGGCAGCAAGTTCAAAACAGCCTCAGAGAAGGATACGAACTAGAAGTGTGATGAGAGAAGAAAAACAATATCAAAAACAAGACCAGATCTTCACCACCTACCAGAGAAATCCAAGGAAGTACAATAAAGCTCGAAGCCAGTCAGCATTAGAAGAAGAAGATCCAGCAGATGAAATAGGGCAGGATATCCAGGACACTGATGAAGTGATCAAGCAGACAAAGAGAATCAATCTCTTCTTGGATCAGTAAGAGAAGGGAAAAGAAAAGCAGTCAAGACAGGAAATACTCAAAGGTTCAGCTTCTCTTTTCTCAGAGCCACAAATTGTGGAAGAAGAAGAGAAAGAAGATTCAGCACAAGAGCATGAAGAATTGGGGATGGATACCCATTCTGAGCAGCTTCCAATGAAAATGAAGAAGAAGAAGACTTCTAAAAACAATAAAGAAATTAAGAGATTGAAACTTGAAATAAAGGAACTAGAGCAAAGGAATGAAAAGTTAAGGGAAGTCAATTGGAAGCTGAAGGTTCAGAGGACACGCATTTCTAAACATGCATACAGATGGTATAAGCAAAAGAATATTTATAAAACTAAGTATGAAAGAATGAAGGTCCTCTATGCATCTCGAGCTTCAACAGATGCATCATCACAGACAGGAGATTAGAAGTAAGATGGTCAGCAGCACAGTTTTGGTTTTTGGTTTTAAACAGGGTCAAATATTTTTGGCATAGGGACATGCAGCAGCTTCCTCTTGGGGGAGATGTTGGGCGCCATTTTGACCTCTTTTTGTCACCTAAATATCCTCTATTTTCCTCCATAAAACCTTCATACTGATCTATAAAACCTTCATTACTCAATGTGGAAATTTCACAAAATAAACCAGAGTACATTCATAACATGAAAAGAAATTCAATGAGTTAGAACAATCTCACAGTTAATGGAAACAAGCTGAAAAAGAAATAGTTCATATCCAATTGGTTCATAGCAAACATTTGAAAAAATCCATAGAACTTTCTCCAGCAGAAACATAGATCTATTTTATAGAGACAATGAGGAGGATCACAATGTTATGCGCAGGTTCTTACCTCTCGTCTTACCTCTCTCACATCTAAATCACAAACAACAAGAAACTAACTAAGACTTATTAACCTATCCCTAGGGAGCAAAACTATCATTAATGGTGAGTAATGTACTATAGTGCATGCATAAAGAAAATCACAGATAGCTGTTAATGTTTAAGAACACATGAACATCAATAGAAATATAAACAACAAGAAATTTTCTTCCATTTTGTCTTATTATCTAAAGTCAACCTCATGTAACTCAGAATCTAAAGTCATCTTTTTAAAAGAATTTGCTGCACACATTGAGAAAGAGATTGAAGCCGTAGAGGTCAAAATACAGGATTTGTCCTTTCAAAGCCTTTTTCACCTGTCTTTCGATATCAAGATTGAGAAAAAAGACGGGTTTGATAATCCAAAACTGAGAAAATGGTATGACCCGGTAGCTAAATACATCAAGGAATTTATCGAGTCAAGGTTTCAGTATATATTTTATGATAAATCTGAAAATCAAAATTTCAGACAATTGATGACTGTTGTTCCTGTTTTCATTTTGCTAATCCACAGATCAAGACTTTCATTAAGCATTCAGATACTTGTATGGCTTCACTGGAAACATGATTTTACCTGATCAAAAGAAAGTAGTTTTGGTTAGTGTAGGAGCTGTGAATAAATAAGCTTGACTGTTCAAGCATTTCTTTAAAGTTTGTATAGTGTGATCAGATTGTTGTGAGAAGATTATTTCAGTCTGCAAAGAAGTTTAAAGATTCAGTCAGTGGTTGGTTAAGTAGCAGAGATTTGTGATGAAAGACTCCAGCCCAATGGAAACAAGGCACAGGTCTACTTGTTCTTGGCAGCTCACAGGGAGCATGCCATCCCCAGGCGAAGCCAGATGTTATCTCTAGGATTTTTCATCTGTTTATTTTTAAATTTTTGATTATGCTTTGTTTTTATTGTTTTTAGTTTTGCTTTGTTTTATATTTTATGGTTGATTGATTGCCATTAGGGTTTACTTTGTTACTTAAAATCATCAAACTGTTCATTCATTAACTATGAGCCCAGGTGTGGCAGTAAAAGGAGTTCCATCCATGAAATAAATTCTTCAGATTTGCTAGATTGGACTGGGCGTTTTTCTCCAATTGATGGTGAGATAACAGCTGATGTTATTGCAACTTCTCCTTGGCGTTTTTATGGTTGTAAGAATGGATTGTGATTATTCAAAGAGATGACAGATGGAGAACATAAGAACAAGTGGTGGAATGATCACCCAGCTCTTATGGCGGTTGGTGTTGTGGATGCAACATGTGAATCTGTATTTGAGACAATTAAGTCACTTGGACCATCCAGATCAGAGTGGGAATTTTGTTTTCTCCGAGGCAAAGTTGTTGAGAAGTTGGATGGACACACAGATATTATCCACAAACAATTCCATAGTAGCTGGCTTTCCTGTGAAGGGATGGACCCTAGAGAGTTTCTTCTTCATCGCTATTGGAGAAGAGAGGATGATGGCTCTTATGTAATACTTTATAATTCAGTAACGCACACGAAGTGCCCACCTTGTAAAGGCTTTGTACGGGCCTGCCTTAAAAATGGAGGATATGTAATATCCCCTTTGAACCATAAAGCAAAGCCTGCTTGTGCAGTTGTCAAACACATGCTAACTGTTGACTGGAAGTTTTGGCAATCTTACCTTCGTCCATCTCACACGAGAAGTATAACTTTCAGTCTGCTTGAATGAATAGCAGCAATGGGAGAGATGTTCAAAGCCAAACCAGAAGGTTACATATGTTCTGATCTATCATTAAGTGCACATGGGAATGAAAATTCAACCATATTAGTGGATGAAAAGTACTTGAAGACAGAAATGAGATGTTCTACGAAGCATGAGCAGACTATTGATGCTGCAGTTAATCTGAGCCTTTGAAGAAAGACGCTGCAACTGAAGGGTTTCTATTTTCCCTGGGCAATGCTAGCCTTGAATGTGATTTTTGGTTCACCACTGCTACCAGATCTTATGGGCATCGTTGTTGGGCATTTGTATTACTTTCTGACAGAGCTCCATCCTCGCACTGGTGGGCAAAATATATTGAAGACGCCGCTTTGGGTACACAAGATTGTTGCACGTTGGAATGTAGGAGCTCAAGCGAACAATCCTGTACGAACAGAACCGACAGCAGGCACGACATTCAGTGGAAGAAGCTACAGGCTAGTGGGAATGCTGTTACTGAATTAACTTCATCACTTATTGAGTATTTGCGGCCAGTCCACCAGCAGTAGCATTTGCAACAACTTCTAGCTACAGTGAAAAAGGAGTGTTCTTCTCTCCATGAAGCACATTTGAGTCAGGGGGGTTTAAAGACGAAACTGGTACTGCAAGATGTTGCCCAATTGAGCATATTGTGAGCTTGCAGCATGTTGATTTCTGGTGCCAAGATGTCAAATGTTTTCTCCGGAGACTATTGAATTCATACAAAGCTGTTTGTTAAAGATATGTGTGCACCATGTGCTTGAATCCAACACCAGTAATAAAGAGTGGAACGAGCTCGATACAAGTATGATGACATTATTGAAGTTTGTGGATGCTGAGTGGACAGCATCAACTACAGGTGTTATTCAATGCCACGAAGACACCCCAGAGACGTGATTCTGTTGCACACCAAATTTTAAAAAAAGGATGACAGGGTAATTATAAATACCAGGTGGCAGAATAACATCAACATGGCATTAATTATGAAGTAGAATTCGAGATTGAGGAAGCATATCAGCTATTGATATCAAGTTCCTGAACCATTCAAGTCATGGAGACAATTTATGCATGAGCAGCGTGGAACCCAAAATTAATACATATGTCGAGTTCAGGGATGATGTGCTTCCATGTGTGAAAGACCTTGGCTACAATGCTGTCCAACTCA
>LPNX010170788.1:127278-176474 GCA_001517045.1 Pseudotsuga menziesii
GGGACTTTTGTTTTCTCCGAGGCAAAGTTGTTGAGAAGTTGGATGGACACACAGATATTATCCACAAACAATTCCATAGTAGCTGGCTTTCCTGTGAAGGGATGGACCCTAGAGAGTTTCTTCTTCATCGCTATTGGAGAAGAGAGGATGATGGCTCTTATGTAATACTTTATAATTCAGTAACGCACACGAAGTGCCCACCTTGTAAAGGCTTTGTATGGGCCTGCCTTAAAAATGGAGGATATGTAATATCCCCTTTGAACCATAAAGCAAAGCCTGCTTGTGCAGTTGTCAAACACATGCTAATTGTTGACTGGAAGTTTTGGCAATCTTACCTTCGTCCATCTCGCATGAGAAGTATAAATTTCAGTCTGCTTGAATGAATAGCAGCAATGGGAGAGATGTTCAAAGCCAAACCAGAAGGTTACATATGTTCTGATCTATCATTAAGTGCACATGGGAATGAAAATTCAACCATATTAGTGGATGAAAAGTACTTGAAGACAGAAATGAGATGTTCTACGAAGCATGAGCAGACTATTGATGCTGCAGTTAATCCAAGCCTTTGAAGAAAGGCGCTGCAACTGAAGGGTTTCTATTTGCCTTGGGCAATGCTAGCCTTGAATGTGATTTTTGGTTCACCACTGCTACCAGATCTTATGGGCATCGTTGTTGGGCATCTGTATTACTTTCTGACAGAGCTCCATCCTCGCACTGGTGGGTGAAATATATTGAAGACGTCGCTTTGGGTACACAATATTGTTGCACGTTGGAATGTAGGAGCTCAAGCGAACAATCCTGTACGAACAGAACCGACAGCAGGCACGCCATTCAGTGGAAGAAGCTACAGGCTAGTGGGAATGCTGTTACTGAATTAACTTCATCACTTATTGAGTATTTGCGGCCAGTCCACCAGCAGTAGCATTTGCAACAACTTCTAGCTACAGTGAAAAAGGAGTGTTCTTCTCTCCATGAAGCACATCTGAGTCAGGGGGGTTTAAAGACGAAAATGGTACTGCAAGATGTTTCCCAATTGAGCATATTGTGAGCTTGCAGCATGTTGATTTCTAGTTCCAAGATGTCAAATGTTTTCTCCGGAGACTATTGAATTCATACAAAGCTGTTTGTTAAAGATATGTGTGCACCATGTGCTTGAATCCAACACCAGTAATAAAGAGTGGAACGAGCTCGATACAAGTATGATGACATTATTGAAGTTTGTGGATGCTGAGTGGACAGCATCAACTACAGGTGTTATTCAATGCCACGAAGACACCCCAGAGACGTGATTTTGTTGCACACCAAATTTTAAAAAAAGGATGACAGGGTAATTATAAATACCAGGTGGCAGAATAACATCAACATGGCATTAATTATGAAGTAGAATTCGAGATTGAGGAAGCATATCAGCTATTGATATCAAGTTCCCGAACCATTCAAGTCATGGAGACAATTTATGCATCAGCAGCGTGGAACCCAAAATTAATACATATGTCGAGTTCAGGGATGATGTGCTTCCATGTGTGAAAGACCTTGGCTACAATGCTGTCCAACTCATGGCCATTCAAGAACATGCTTACTAGGCTAGCTTTGGGTACCATGTCACAAATGTTTTGCTGTTAGTAGTCGCTGTGGGACCCCAGATGATCTAAAGTATCTCATTGACAGAGCCCACAAGTTGGGAATCATTGTCCTCATGGATATTGTACACAGTCATGCTTCAAATAACGTCTTAGATGGACTGAATGTCGAGTGCCCGCTGGTGGTTGAAAGAGTATAAATTCGATGGGTTTGATGGTGTAACATCTATGATGTACACCCATCATGGATTACAGCAATTGGATAAAATAGAAGAAGGATGAGGATTAGCAAATGGGTGATATTGTATATACACTATCAAATGCATAGCTGGTGGACAACATGTTCAGCGAACAGGTGGCAGAGTATTTTGAATTTGAAGACAGCGTTGCCAATGATTCCAGATTTCAAGGAGTTTAGTTACTCATTCTCAGACTATTAGGGATTTGATCAATATTTAAGCATACAGATGGCAGACACCTAAAAACAAAGAGTTATTTTTATATTAGATGGCTGTCAAAGTTCAGTATTTCCAGGCAGCGAGTCATCATTTCAGCAACTAATTTGATAGGTGGCAGACCTCATCAAAGAGGCAGAGGACCAAATAATTTCTTTTCTTAGTTAGTTGATGTAATTGATATAAATTCTAGCATTTCTCAATGTAAAGGGGGTCTTGAGTGAGGAGAGGTCTCGACTGGGCAGAGTTCTTCCTTTGAGGAGAGCGCAGGGGAGTGGAGGTTGGCTGTCTTGGGAGATATGCTGGAGCATTTGTAAATACCTCTGTATTTCATGAAATCTATGCAACTTCAAAGTACAGGTTTTAGTTTTTGAATGAATTTGATGTTGATTTGTTGCTGTACTCTATGAACTGTCTCTTTGATAAATATTTTGTGTACTTGGTCACTCACATTCCAATGCATGATTCTTATTTTAAGTTGACAGTTATCTTTCCTTTATATAAACTGTAATAGTTTCACTTCATATTCAGGATCATAAAACCTTGATGTTGGACTTTGTCATTGCTTTTATGTTATACAGAATTGGTTTCATTTCCCTGTACCTCTTATTCATACCAACCTACACTTCAAATACCTTGATTATCTTATACATACCTATATTTATCCATCTTTTATATACCAGATTTGTGCATTGTAAATTGTGTGTGATGGTTTTGATTCAATCCTGTAAACTGTATAAACAAGTGATATCAGCCTAGTGTCCTTCTAGTACTGTAGGTTCCTACTAGCCCTGGTTTGATACCAGCTTCTATTTTGACTTTGATTTCATTTGATTTGATCATTTTCAAACTAAGATTTCCTTAAGCTTGGATCCCGTAGTCTAGGTCCAACTTTAGGGATAACAGGGTTGAAAAGTTTTTTGAAAAAATATATAACAATAATAAATTTTATTATTACTAATATTATTATTGATATATATATTTTTATGAATGTTGTGGGAATTAGGGTTTAAACCCTATAATTAAAAAAACCACTTACTAAAACATACATGCTTAAGAGATTCCAGGTATTCATAAGACATGCTTAAGAGATTCCACATGGAGGATTGCAAGGCAACTCCCTATCCCTTTCTATCAGGATTAGGATTGAAGAAGGTGGTTCCACACCTTTGGTAGACAACACTCTCTACATACAACTCATTGGGAGTCTCCTATATCTCACACATTTGAGACCAGACATATCCTATAATGTGTGTTCCGCTGCCAGGTAAATGTAGGAGCCACATGAGCTGCATTGGAAGGAAGTAAAGAGGATCTTGCACTATGTGTAGGGTACTATAGATTATGGGATCGACTATGCAGCTGGAGCACAACTTGATCTCATAGGATTTATAGACTCAAACTGGGCAGGAGATGGAAATGATAGGAAATCCACCTCGGGTTTTGTATTCATGATTGGATCTGGGCCAATTTGTTCGTCCAACAAGAAGCAAGCAACACTTGTACTCTCTTCAGTAGAAGTAGAGAATCGGGGAACTGTGAATGCAACTATTCCAGAACTTGGGATTACATGGCATCTTGACAGAGTTCAGGATTCACACTTCACCTATAGTGGATATTTATTGTGACAAATAAAGCACAATCAAAATTTCTAGTGATCCAATTCAAAAGAAGAGGACAAAGCACATAGAGGTTCACATGCACTACATTCGGGAACTGGTGCATGACATAACCATAACACTGCACTACTGTCCTACAGAGGATCAGATTACCGATATTTTTACCAAGTATTTCAAGAAAATAGATTTTCCTTTCTCAGATCTCTTTTAGGCATTAAGGCTTGATTCTCAGTTCCCATTTTTGCTTATTTTGAGGGGGTTTTTTCCCATGAGGTTTTCCCCTATTTCCTCGGTTGTATTAAGCAGCATTTTATCTTATAGATTGTATATGGGTGACTTATGGCCTTGTTTCCAAGGCCTTGTTTCAGGGGGGGTGTTAGGATTTATAATCCTCCCTTGACTAAACTGTCTATTAGATTATTTTAGCCTAACTTAGGAATTTTAATTAATTATTTGAGTCCACTAATACCATTGGGTCCACATGGCCTAATGGGGCCACATGTACTAGTTACTAGAGTGTGGGGAACACCGCTAGAGGATAACTTCCACTGATTGCACTTGCATACATCAAATTAGGCACCTTCTAGGCCAAACCCTACCTTTTAGGAGCCACTGGGAGTCCCGACACCAACCTCCTTCAATCAGTTGGATTTGAAACTAGTTAAGCTTAGTTAATTTCTAGTTACATTGAGTTAGATCACAATCAGTTTAGTTAGCACTAGTTATGCATGGTTGCATGTGGATTAGGCACCTTTTCTGACCTACCACTTCAGTTAGATGAAGTTAAATGTTTATTATTGATTGTGTGAGTTGTTTAGAAATCTGGAGTTAACCACTCAGACTCCGATATTGATTGAGACATCTTGAGTTAGCTAGTCAGTTAGGTATAGTCACATCTAGTTGGTAGATTCGAATTCCTTCCTAATGGATTCAAATTTTTCCTTATCTAACACTATTTTAACACCAGATTAATTAATGACAATGATACTATAATTATATGAGCTATACTCATCTGTTTCCTATATGGTTTGATTTGTTCAGTGTGTATCTTCATTCTCCTTTTACTGCATCAATAATATTTGACTCATTGCTTGAAGATATAAATGGCACACCAATTTTAACAAAAACCCTGCCGAATTTGTTTCCCACATACAATGGTTTATCTTTAACAAGAGACAAGAATCATTGATCTTCCACCAAATGAAATTGACTTCTTTTATGGAAATGCTCCATGTAGACTTGAATCAATTTGCATGAACAAACTTGGTCCTATGAAACTCATTTCATCAATTAAAATGCGTGCACATCCCACATTTCTTCTTGGAATAGAGAAAGTGCTTGACCATGTAAATATTTGAAGTCTCTAATAGGAATTCTAAGGGCCGAGTGAATCGTTTTAGCTCGTATGTTGAAGGAAACTACTCGAGTAGGTGCTACCAAAAGCAGAGGGATTTTTCCATTTCTTGAATGCAATGAAAATTCTTGCGAGATACAATGTATAAGGTAAGAATTTCCATTTCATGCAGTTCCTTGAATGATCATCTTGAGTGGGTCTGCATTTGATCCTTCATTGAAATGTTTAATAATAGCTTCAAAACAAAGATGTTGCTTATCAGAAAAAGAGGATGGAGTAGATGATCTAGAATGGGAGACATATCGCATGGATACACTTGAATGTTCATTTTTAATAAAATATGTTGGGTATTCTAAATTGTTATTTGAATCTGTAGTACTATTCCATGCGTGGATCAATTCTAAATAGCTATGACCAAGAGTTTCAATGTCAGACACTTGAATAGTATTAGGAGGAACAAGATGAGATAAACTTTGCCACTCATCCATATCGTTGTCATTATTGATTTCCTCTTGATGTGTATCATCATATTCTTTAATTTTATTTGATGCTAAAGGTATCCTGTTGACATGGAAAGCTCGGTATCTAAAGTTCCCCGGGCCAATTGTGAATAATAATTTATGTGTTGATGCCAATATCATTTTGAATGTTTCTGAATGGTTTATAGAGAAGCAATTCACTGAGGCAAAATGATTCAAAATTAACTGAATTATCCATAGGAACTTCACAAAACCATGGCCATACTCGAACTATAGCAGGCTTAACTCTTGGATTCCACGGTTCTTTATTATGACGTGCACTGAAAGACCAAGATCGTGTAGTGTCAATCAAAGATAAGTGTTCAAGGAATACAAGTCTATTTTGATATAGTTCTATAAATGCATAGCTTATTTACAATTCCTTGTTATCTGAGTTAGAAGAAACTCTTTTGAATATTTTTCTACCAACATTAATTGAAACAAAGGTACAACTACAAATAACAAGGGGAAGCTTGAGCAACATATGGCACGTTCCACAATTGTTTCAGCAAGAAATTTTTTATATGCACATATAGAGGGAATTTCTGGGTCAACAATATTGGAAATTCTTGTCAACATGTCTTGATAGATTTCTGATCTTCTCTCAGATTTTGAAGCATACTTTGCAATGTATTTCAAAATTGCATGACGTGAAATAACTGGCTGAAAATCAACATTGGAACACCACATTGAAAGAAGAGGAATATTATGAACATTTAACCTGTCGTCATTGCATGCAAATTCATATTTTTCTGTCCTTTGTCATTGACAAATAATTTTGATTGGTGTTGAAGTTCCCATGGTGCATTGTATTGACACATGTAGGAGGAACCTTTTTTTGTAAACATGAATGAACACTGCATCTTGTGTGTCGTTATACTCGATTTCCTAATTGCTCATAATCATCAAGGGGATTTGTATTTAATATTTCAATGCTATCCAATAAGCAAGGATCTTCCTGTAGAGGTCGATGAATTGAAATATTCCTGTGGTGAGCATCACAAGGATTCCATGCTGTTACATAATTGTCAAAGTACAATCTTGCTGCATCAACTCTTCTCACATCGTTCCAATCCAACTGTTCCATGTCTGGTGCACCTTTTAACCATAGGAAGCCATGGATATGTGCTGATACCCTATGTTTCCATTCATACCTATGAAACTCATCATGTAATAATGATATTAGCTAGCAACAAAATTTCAAGTAATAACATGAAATTTAATGTTTAAATATAGAATAAGGAAATGATGTACCTGTACCAATATTATTTAGCATGAAGATATTTCACAATTATTTCTTCACAAAAAATACCGAAACGCTCATGCATATAATTTGCAACAATATGTGGATATTTTAAAACATTATCAATTCTCCATCTATTTCTGTTTTGTGGAGATATAGGTGCATACTTGGGCATAAATTTATGTAGATCTAGCCACTTGGTATCAACTACACTTGGAGTAAAAAACAAAGTTGGTCAAACAATATGTGATATCATGTCTTTAAGTTCACTGTAGCATGTGTTCCGATATTCCTTTGTTCCTCGAAGACGTGAACCAAAATGCATTAATCGTTCAACTAATTTGGTGTCTGGGAATTCAATTAGATCCTTATATTAATATTCAATTACGGTAGGTATACCATATTCAATGTTCTTTTTCATGAATACAACAATTGTTCCTTGGCTTCGATGCCTCATAATCATGTTCAATACAAAATACCAGAACCTTGGATGTTTTCCAAACCTTTGATCAATCCATATTCATGTAAGCGGATAGTCTTCAAACGTGGTTGCAACCAATCAACAATGCCCATGGGAAACAATGTTGGAAATTCCATGTTAAACAAACCTTCAATGTTGTATTCATTTATTGAAGACAAACCAATCTCAGGTCATTCCATTTATAAATCTGACAATGAAGATTCTTTGTTGAATTTTTTTTGTATATCTCTTCTATTTCTTTTTTTGCATTTGGAATTCTCACTGTAAAAGATGAAGGATGAGTTTCGAGTTCATGAATTCCATATTTGTCAATGTCGGCATCATCAAATTTTGAGTCAACAATGTCAGAGTTGATAAAAGACAATCTAGCTGAGACATCTGTTGGATGATTCGGGAGACATAGAACTGATTCTAGATCAATTTCAACATCTTGGTAATATTTGCCATTCATATTTTGTAATTCAATGCATTCATTACTCATGAACTACTAACAATGCAATCATAGTTCTTTGATGAAGGCCCTTCTCTTCTGAGAATTAATATGTCTAGGTCTTCTACTCGATGAGGAAGGTTCTTAACAATTGAAATGATATCTTGTGGGAAGCTAATTGTATGACCACTATATTTATATTGACCTCCACGTGCATGTGTGACCTGTAGTATTGAATTCACTCATGTTATTAGCATTTCTTCAACCTGTGTAAAAATTGATAAAACAAGGGGTTGTTTCCCAGGATTCATGTTGTTATATTGAGAGAAATGATGGACATCATGCCCTTTCCTACATCTCACAAAAATAGGTCCTTTATCCATTCTGAATACATTGATTCTAGGGTATGATTCAAGACAAACATAATACAATTGCAAAATTGATAATTAATCAATTTCAACATGAAATGCTTGATGGAAAGGAGACATCTCTTGGAAAATATCACTCATATTTCTTGAGCTACGTATATTGAAACCATGATCTCAAGAAAAACCATTATCATCCAATGCAGATTGAGACAAGACTGAGCAACATAAACTCTCTCCTCTATTGCTATGACAATGTATTTTACTGAAATGTCTTAGTTGAGTACGATTTCTTGCAACGTGAACCATATGGTTGTCATCACGAAAACGATATTGAAGGTTGTCTGGTGTCATATCGTTGAGATTATTTGGGATATGATTGTTCTGACCTCGACGAGCCTCAGTGTTAGTATCCTGAAAATTGGAAGTGTTGTTGTTATTTTTTATGTTAAATCTTATTGTACGATCAAAATATAGATATTGTTTATGAATAGGTTGACTATGAACTTTGTTGTATCAAGAAAAATAATCCTTTCCATATATTCTCTTCGGCTATTAATCCTAACTCGATTTTGATATATTGTTTCTTCATTTATTGGCGTTGAGTTATTTTCCAGGTTGAGGTCCATGTTCCTGAGTTGGCTGCAATGAACATAATTATGGCTGACATTTTGTATAGACTCATTGTCACCAGAAGACGACATGGAATTTATTGCCCCCCTATTGTTGATACAATTAGGGCTAACAACACTGTCCAATTGCTGTCCCTTTATGTTACTATCCTGAGAATATAATACAAGTGCACATATAATAACTACAACGAATATTAAATAATATTGTATATAATATTAGATTATTTTTACTAAAGTCGAATGCATGATTTATGTTGTGTATATGTGAAATGATACCTTGGTTATTCCAAGCGAAACATATCTTGGTGAACTTAAAATTTGTAGACCGATTATGAGTTGATTTTGAAACCTTTGTTCTTCATTTACTAACAATGCATTGTTTGCATGACTGTATGAGGAATTCCTAGTAGACTTCGAATTTTTGTCCTTTGTTGTGCCAAGAGAAATTGTTGTTATTCCACTTCTTCATTCAACTATATTTGGGTTATCATTATGTATTATTTCATTTTGATTTGTCTAAATAGCATCACTGCCCTCATCAAATTCACGATTCGTATAATTGTTGTAAGTAGATATCTAAAAATTCAACATGTATGTGAGTATACATATCAAATACTTATTCAAATATATACAATGTCATGTAATCCTTGTACCTCTGTTCCATGATTAAATATATTTTCCCCAAAAATATGATCTATGGATGGTTCAACAATTCCATTGAACACGTCATTACAAGTGTCGTTATATGTAGACGTTGATGACAAAATTTGACTCCGAGGATTTTCTCTCCTCATTATATCATATATGCTCTGGAATTTAGTGGAATCTCCTTGAGAATCAATTACCTTAGAAAAGACACGACCATGACGTTCTATCCTTTGTTTGTTGATTTTCTCATTATTCTTTTCGTAGTATAAATGATATTTCCTATTAATATCTTCTTTTTTTCCTTCATAGTATTTTCATAGGGATTCATTTTTTCTGTTGGATGATGTTTCCATGGAATTCTTCTCACTGCTGCAATTACTAATTTTCTCTAATGACATATTTACATGAAAATAATGCAATTAGCAATTGTGAAACCATATTAGTGAAGAAAGACATGCTATGGGTTTAACAAGAAGAAATAAAGTTATAAAATTATTCAACTTATTACAAATAATATGTTTTGGCCTCTATTGTTCAAGCATACTAATATGCTATTCAAATTTATATGCAAGACAAAAAAATTAAATGGCATTCCTCATATATTTCTGTTTCAAAAGAATGTACACCTCAGGACTATAAAAATTGCTTTTGAAGAAATGCATCCAATAAATATGATACTGAAGTAGTAATGTGAGACAAAAATTTATTAGGATTATTAATCCTCCCTTGTCCAATTTGGTCATATGTCTAAATCAGGAGTCATATCTAAATCGAGAGTCCATCTAGTCTATTTTTAGTCACTAGCACCATTGGGTCCACTTGGCCTATTTGGGGCACATGTTTCAGTTACTAAATTGTGGGGAACACTAATTGAGGCATACTGCCACTGATTGCACTTGCATGCATCAGTTTAGGAGCCTTCTAGACCAATCCCTACAATTTAGGAGACACTGGGAGTGTTGATACCAACCAAGGTCAGTTGAGTTGAGTTGGTGACTAGTCAAGCTAAGTTAGGAGTCAGTTACATTCAGTTCTAGTTCTTTACATTTAGTTAGCACTAGGTTTGCATGGCTGCATGCAGGAGGGGCGCAATTATCACCTACCATAGTTAGTTAAATTTAGTCAACACTGAATGTAACACTTGAGTTGTGTTTTAGAACTCCGATGAACTCCGGTGATGGTTTAGACAAGGTTAGTTAACCATTGAATCCTCCGATAATGATTTAGATAAGGTCTTAGTTAACTACAGTCAAGTAGAGTGTAATCAATTCGAATTTCCTCATGTGGATTTGAATTGCTTGTGGCTATTTAGCCATTGTACTTCATTGTAATTATTATCTAATTACTTTTGATTAATGAAAGTATTTATAGTTGCAAGCCATTTTTGCACTATTCCATTCTTCAATTGATGAGTAAATTGTGTGATATATTTTGTGAGTTGTGTGTTTGTCTACAAATCTATGTGCTCAATTTATATGGTATCAGAGCTTTGGCGGACAAGGCACCTCTCCTCCTCAGATCTCTAGATGGATCATTTTTTTTTAGCAAAATTGCTCCTTCCAGTACTGCACGAGAAGTGGAGAATTTACCACTTAATATCCCAAGTTATGAAATTGTTGATCAAGCTTTCTTGATCAACTATGCTAGGTGTGAAGGAAATTCCAAAAGTGCAGACTGTCGACCTTACTTTGTATGTTTGATTGTGTGACAATTATCAACTCTTCTCACTGCATTCGCTACAACAGCTCAATCCTCCTTACTGCATCCAAAATGGTTCATTCAGTAGAGCCTCTCACTCCCTTCAACTATCACCAGTGGAAGGAAGACATGGGGGTATTGCTTCACACCAAGAAGCTCTTTAGACTCACAGAAAAAAAAGAGGCAGTGCCAGTTTTGAATCATGACAAATAAAAGTACTGGAACAGGCTTGATGAAGCTCATGGATACTTATTCTCCTCATTCTCTTGAGATCTTCGATTCTACATCCAAGGATTGAAGACTCCAAAGGATAATTGGGACAAGTTTGCCTCCTTACTTGATAAGTAGGATGAGATGAGGGTCCATCAACTAGAAAATGATCTGATCACTCTTAATCCATCCAACTTCGAATCACTGAATGAATTCTTCACAAAGTTCAAGAACCTGATATATCAGTTGAAGTAATGCAAAGTGGAGAAGGATGAAGATCAGCTCATCTTTTCCATTCTCACAAAGCTCAATGCAGACTACTCAGTCTATGTATCAACTTTCCAAACAGTAAGGCTCACCACTCCAAATTGGAAGATTCCCACTCTTTATGCCTTCATCCAATCTCTCACTTCCGAGAATGATAAATTGATCCAAATGGGGATCATTTTATCTCCCAAAGATCAAGCTCTGGTTGCAAGAGGAGATAAGGTAGCGAATGAAAAATGGAAGCAAAGAGATGAGTCTCCTATGAAGAAAGAGCAGTCAAAGGAGCCTTCAGGTTCGAAGAGAAGCAAGAAGAATGGCAAAGGCAAGGTCCTCTCCTCTTACTGTGGAAGGGGATTTCATTCAGAAAGCTCCCGTATGAGAAGACAGCTTGATGAAATGGCTCTTCTTTTGAAGAAACATAACATTTCTACACTTGCTAGCACAAGGAAGGATGGCTTTGAAGAAGAAGATGAAGAATACAAAAGGAAAGGCCATGCACTGAAGGATTGCTGCTCATCAACACATGTCTTCCTCATTGATTTTGGAGCTTCCAACCATATGGATGCATCCAAAGAATCATTCTCTTCTTTTTAGTCCTTTGATGGTCCTAGTATTTAGATGGGTAATAACAGTAAAGTCCAAATAAAAGGGAAGGGATCTGTCAAGCTTGAACATGGAAGGTTCAAAGATGTGTTATTTGTTCCCTCCCTAGCTTCGAACCTTTTATCTGTCTATCAGATGACCCATATTGGATCTCCAAAGTGAGTGATATTTGGTCCTGACTCAATGGAGATAATATATATATCTACTGGAAACATCATAGTGAAGGGTGTTGCAAATCATGCTTCAAAAGCATATGAGTTCTCACATTTCATGCCTCCTTTAGAACCAGTGCACTCTCAGCAGCCACTTGCAAGGGAAGGTAAAAACATTGCATCTACTTCTTTTGTAGCTTCTACTAGTATTGCAGATCCATATTTATCAGTTTATGAGATTGAGATTCAAGGTGATTCATATCTAGATTCAGTCCCTACTTCCAAACTGGAAGCTAGGAAGATGACTAGAAACCCACCTGACACTCAAAAAAAGACCCTTGCGCTATGCCATGCAATCTTACCTCCTTTGGAGAGATGCAATAGAATCCCTGTAAGATGCTACATGGTAAGGGATCAATCTCACTACATTCAGAAGAATAGATGTGATCATGCACCTCTTCATCTAGCAAGAGACAAATGTTACATTCCTCCTTCCTTCCATCATCAATTTTGGAGAAGAAGGAGAAGTCTACATGCCATGCCCCAGAATACCTGTGCACAACACACCATGCATGATGCTTCGCTACCTCATAGAGATGAATATTGCAGCAACATATTTTCAAGTTTTTCAAACTTGAGACCTGATTCTACCTGCTTAGATAGAGGGGGGGATTTTTTACCATGTGGTTTTTTCCCCAGCTCCTTGTATTAAACAGTTAATTTATTTCACTTGATTTAATGGGTGACCTATGGTGTTAGTTACCAGGGCCCACAGATTGTCCAAGTTAGAATTCAGGGGGGTATTAGGATTATTAATCCTCCCTTGTCCAATTTGGTCATATGTCTAAATCAGGAGTCCATCTAGTCTATTTTTAGTCACTAGCAACATTGGGTCCACTTGGCCTAATTGGGGCACATGTTTCAATTACTAAAGTGTGGGGAACACTAATTGAGGCCTACTACCACTGATTGCACTTGCATGCATCAGTTTAGGAGCCTCCTAGAGAAATCCCTACAATTTAGGAGCCACTGGGAGTGTCGATACCAACCAAGGTCAATTGAGTTGAGTTGGTGACTAGTCAAGCTAAGTTAGGAGTCAGTTACATTCAATTCTAGTTCTCTACATTCAGTTAGTGCTAGGTTTGCATGGCTACATGCAGGAGGGGCGCATTTATCATCTACCATAGTCAGTTACCCTTAGTCAAAACTGAATGTAACACTTGAGTTGTGTTTTAGAACTCTGATGAAATCCGGTGATGGGTTAGACAAGGTCAGTTAACCATTGAGTCCTCCGATAATGATTTAGACAAGGTCTTAGTTACCTACAGTCAAGTAGAGTGTAATCAATTCGAATTTCCTCACGTGGATTCAAATTTCTTGTGGCTATTTACCCATTGTACTTCATTGTAATTATTATCTAATTACTTTTGATTAATGAAAGCATTCATAGTTGCAAGCCATTTTTGCACTATTTCATTCTTCAATTGTTGAGTAAATTGTGTGATCTATTTTGTGAGTTGTGTGTTTGTCTATAGATCTATGTGCTCAATTTATACAATTTACATAAGGTATGTGAAAGTAACATTATATCAATGTTTATATTCTCTTATTCAAAACAAATCATTAATTGAATCCATGTTGGAGAAACATAGAATGATCGAAATGTTATTTACAAGGTCAACAACACCTAGTTGTGTTGGAACGTCAATTTTGGAATATAAAGATTTCAACATTCCATCAGTTTATTTAACATTATAAAGTGCATAGGTTAAGTCATAGAAGACAAAATCAAGACGATTGTATTTGCACATGAGTATGCAGTTATCAATTGTTGCAATTGGAAAATATCCACAACATTTTGTATTGATGTCTAAGGTCAAATTAGACATGAAATTCCACTGTAGTCCATATTCAACCCATCCACTAATTCTAGATGAATTATTTGGATTTCTTGAATCAACTTGAATGGTTGTTTCCTGTATAGACCACACTATAGTTCTCCCATCGTTGATAAAACAAAAAAGTTCACTGCAAATGCTTGCTAAGCTAATAGAAAATCATAAAAATTATTATATAAGAAAAGCATTCGAGTGTTGGGAGAACACTGTAAATGTGGTTGTTTTTGAGCTCCATCCGAACAAATGGGTCCTTTACCATGGCATACGCCAACCGAGTCTTGGGCGAACATTGTAACTTAACCATTGGTTGTTTTTTAGCTCCATCAAAATAATTGGGTGAAATGGATGTAGTGAAACCAAAGTCAACCCTAAAGCGGGTGCTTATCCATGTGGTTGTTTTTGAGCTCCATCTAAACGAATGGGTCCTTTACCATGCCATACATGAGTTGAGTGCTGGAACAACACTCTAACTTAGCCATCTCGTTGTTTTTTCAGCTCCATCTGAACAAATGGGTGAAATGGATGTAATGAAGCCAAAGTCAACCCTAACTCGGCTGCTTTCAATCTTAGTAGATAACTATTCAGATAAAAATATATATATTCAAAGATAATATAATTATACAATATCTATACATAATAAGCATATGATAGGCGATGTTTGAACATGAAAGAGCTTTGTGGCTGTTTTATGAGGTCCATCCAAAGTCAACCATAACCATGTTCTAATTTCAATCTTAGTAGATAACCATTAACATAGCCATATAAATTATATTGTAATTACAATATCATATATATATGATAAGATAATTATACAATAGTTATACCTAATAAGCATATCCTAGGCAATGTTTGAACATGAAAGAGCTCTATCTAAATAAGATAGAACATGAAATAGATCTGTCTGAATAAGATATTTAGATGGAAGGACTACCAACCTTATTGAAAATATCAGAGAAGTGATGGACATAAGATGCATGTTGCACAGTTGCGGATTTCTTCACCAAGCACTGAACCTTTACCATGGCATACACGAGTAGAGTGTTGGGCCAACACTGTAACTTAGCTATATGGCTGTTTTTTTAGCTCCATCCCAACAAATTGGTGAAATGGATGTAGTGAATCCAAAGTCAACCCTAACTGGGGTGCTTTCAATCTTTGTAGATAACCATTCAGAAAATCATAAAATTTATTTTATAATTATAATCTCATGTATGTATATATATGACAAATAAATATTATATTTTATATTTAAAAAATTGTAGTTATTAACCTAAATACAAATTTTTGTGAAAATTAGATAAAGAATTATAGTTATTGAACTAAATACAAAATAAATATTTTATTTATTTTTTTAAAATAAAATTAGATAAATAATTATTTTTTTTGTAAAATATATATTTTTAAAATAATATTAGATAAATAATCAATAGTTAGATAATTCAAGTTAAAAAATTTGTAACTAAACATTTCTAGACTCTCTTTATAATATTTTTTGGTAAACTTATACAAATCATTAAAATATTTCTATATTTCTATATTTTAAGGAAAATACATAACCCATTCTATCACAATCAAAAGACATAACCCATTATATTACAATTACAATGAAAAGATAAAAGCCATCCGATTGTTATAATAGGATTATAATTTAAATAAAAATAAATAGTTTTGGTATAATATTATTTTAGCTAATTGTTACACTGTAATATCTAACCAAATATAAATAACATCTTTTATTAGAATTTTGGGATCATATATTTACTAAAAAATCTATATATTTTTTTATGTTATGTTTATAACAAACTATTAATAAATAAATTTAAGTTGTCAAATGCTTTGCCTATAGTTAGTTTGGTAGCTAGATTAATATAAATATACAACATTCGTCTAGTGTTAAGCTATATTGGGACATTTTTCCATGGTTGGAATGCATTATGGATGTGTTCGTTAATGCATTTTAATATCGTTCATGCACATTTATATGGAGCACAATACTAGTGCTGATATCTTATCCAAGGAAGCTCTAACACTTGAGATGAGAAATCTTACTTATACAATATTTTTGGATGGTGAGTCCATGGGGAAAAAATCTATCATGTTCTTCCAAAAGGATATGTAACACAGATGGAGGATGTTTCTTTATCACAACTCATCTATGAGCTGTTTATGGATTCCTCTAGAGTAATTTGTATTAGTCAGAGGAACTTTCACCACTTTGAGTCTCCTTGGATAAGCTTTCAGGATTGGTATTGTACTCCCTTGGTCTGTGCTGAAGTTCTCTTTGTTGAGAGTTAGGGATTTCTGTTTTTGGTCACTAGCCTGGTCATGACTTATGCCACCCTCCTCTCCCATGGTTTTTAGATGTTAATATGATGACAAATGTAAATGATACTTGGTATCATAGATATGTATTTTGGTTCCTTTGATTCTTAATGAATATCAAGGCACTAATCTTTTTCTACTGGAAAAAGGCATATTAATAATTTTTTTATTAATGTACTTACTTAATATAACTTAGTTGTGAAAGGAAATGTTAATAGCATGCTATTTATTAAGTTATTAAGTTTAGCATAGATGATTACTAAGATTAAATTTACAATAGCTGAAGCATTATATAGGAGAAATGTCTCAATCTAGCTTAAAAGTGGACAAATGTTGTAATTGAACATATCACTCAACAAATGTAGTAATGCAACATTTATATTAAGTAGCTACATTAATAATTTTAAGCTAGATTCAAACATTTCTCCATGGTGGGATGCATTATGGATGTGTTCATTAATCCATTTTAATATTGTTCTTTCACATTTACAGGGAGCACAATACTAGTGCTGATATCTTATCGAAGGAAGCTATAACACTTGATATGAGAAATCTGATTTATACGATATTTTTGGATGGTGAGTCCATGCGGAAAAAATGAAAGAGTAAGAATAGGAAATGTAAGAGAAAATGTAATGTAATGTATATTTAATAAAATGTAGAGATGAATTACATAATAGGTGCCCCGGCAATTTATACCGTAATTGGGGAAGAGAGGTTACTTTTCAAGTCACCTCTTAGTTTATTTACATTAATTAACCTAGATTAATAATTAAATTTGGCTTTCATTACATTGTCTTTCCCTTAAGGAAGCTTTGTCCTCAAAGCTTAATTAACGACAATGACTACGTGAACTATCACACGTCTCTGATGTGGACATCTGTATGGGTTGTTACTGGCATGTTTTATCCCTGGTTCTATTTTGATTATGTGTTCAGTTTTTCTGTTTGTTGGGAGCGCTTTAGGTAACTCTTGAAACACCTTGCGATGTTTTTGAATTAGCTCTTGTGTCTCTGGTTGTTTGTCCATATCTCCTTCACTTGTTAGAATCTCCATTTATTGACATTGAAGTGTGTATGTTGGTGCATCTTTCCAATGTAGATTTTCCATTTGATGTGTTGTAACCAGTTGTGTTGGAGGTGGTTGGAACCCATATAATTTGTTTGTTTTCTCGAACGCATGGAATTCAATAAAATGTTCTTGGTGATTTGAAGAGTATGTACCCAAGGTTTGTAACCATTGTATTCCTAATACTACATCGATTCCTCCCTGTGGTACCGCAAATAAATCTGATTCTAAGTTATATTCTTGCATTTGTAACTTAACCTTGTGACATCTTCCCACATTGTCAATCTTCTTGCCATCTGCTACCATAACCGTCATGTTAGGTACTGGACGAATAAATAGGTTAAATACTTTAGCAAGGTTGACTTTAACAAAGTTATGGGTGCTTCCAGAGTCGATGAGAACTGTGATGTTATTATTTTTTATATGACCTTTAATCTTCAATGTTTGAGGTTGGGAGGTTCCGGTAATAGCGGCTAATGAGATTTGTGGGGAGTCATCCTCGATTCCTGGGTGGTAGTCTTCTTGGCTATTTACATCGTTCTCAATTGGTTCATTGACTTCTAGCTCTGCTTCACAAGAATATAATTTATTTTGTAAGCATCTGTGCTTAGGATCCCATTTGTCTCCATAGAACTTACATTTTTCTTCTTTTATTCTCTGAGCCTCTAAACTAGGCTTTGTTCCTTCCCTAAGTTGAGGCGATGTATACCTTGGATTTGCTGTGTATCCTGAATGGAAGGGGTTCTTTTTGGAGTTGTCTTGGTCGACATTTGTATGAACGGATTTGCTTTCAATAATCTTGCCTTTACGTCATGCTTCCTCCATGGTAGAGATGTTGTGTAACTCTAGTTCATCATGGATGTGTTGTTTTAGACCGTGTATGTAGGTCTGCAGTTGTTGGTCATCAGTTAACTCTGGGACTCGAGTTGATAGCACTTCCCATTCACAGGTGTACTCATCGACACTGTTTTTTTGTTGTAATCTTGTGATTTTGGCAAAGAAGTCTTTTTATTCAACGCCTTGGAATCTTTTGATGAGGTCGTTCATGAAGCTAACCCAGTTGTAAGAACATATTCTTGCAGTATTCTTCCACCATAAGTACCAGTTGTAAGCGTTTCCTTCTAGATGCATGGAGGCGTATTTAATTTTCTCACCCTCATAATGGATGTTGTGGATGTCTAGATGTTCCTCAGCTTTGTTAATCCATGCTATGCATTGTCGTTCATCCCTGTCGTATTTGGGTAACTCAAATTTCACCCATATTTGGCGTCCTTGTGTATGTGTTAGAAGACGACATGTTGAATAGAGGATCAGGATGCTCCAGAGTTCTTGGAGAGTTTGGTTGCAGGTCATTCGAGATTTGTAATTTGTCCAAGATGGCGGCTAAAACTGCTTGATTTTTCTTTTGATCTTCTTGTAGAGTGAGGAAGCTATCCTCTATTCGTGACGTAAATTGTGTCCACTTTGATGTCAAATTGTCATTGGTTCATTTGATTTTTACATGGAGTTCCTCGTAATTTTTGTTAATTTTCTCATTGATTTGATCGAATCGAGCATCCATTGATCTAGTGATTGCTGGAATCTTCCCAGTGCTGAATGTGGACTTATTTTTATTTGTTGTATAATGCCAGCCCGCCATGATTCTTTATATAAATATATTTTATTTTTTATATTATGAATTTTCTTTAAACTATAATAATAATAATTATAATATAGTTTTTATTTTAAATTAATAATAATATTAATAAATAATAATATTTAATAAATATTATTAATATTAAAATTTATTATTAAAAAAACTTAATGGTCTCGTAGAGAGTGGCGGAAGGAGGGCGACGACGAGGAAAACAACGTTGGCGGGAGGGAAACAACGACGAAGGAGGCAATGATGGTGAATGAACAACAGGGCATGTAGTAGATTGGGCGGCGAGGGTAAGAATTGTAAGGATGGGGAGGATGGGTAGCAAGGCGAGAGGAAGCAGGGGCACGGGTTAATAGCAGCGGGAGGAGGCGGATGGAGGCAAGGAGGTTGGAGGAGGAGGAGAGTTGGAAAGGGCAGGCAAGTCGAGAAGGTGGGTGGAAGATGGAAGATAGAGGAGTGGGAAGCGTTGCAGGGTGAGAGCTGATGCACATGGGGGCGGGGTGGAGCAGATGCGCGTGGGGGCAAGGTGGAGAAGATGAGGGAGCAGCGTGGCCCTGGGCGCCAACAGCGTGGAGCAAGAGGGTGGAGTGGGTGTTTGGAAGTAGCGTGAAAGGGTCTGCACGTGGAGTGGTGATGGGTGAAATAGGATGGAGGTGGAGATGTGGAGGAAATGAGTAGGGGGGAGTGATGAATTAATGAAGGGAGAAGGAGGTGGGTGCAACAGAGGTGGAAAATGCAAGGAGGTGGCCGACCGGTGCCGAGAGCCAAGAGGCTCTGATACCAATGAAAGAGTAAGAATAGGAAATGTAAGAGAAAATGTAATGTAATGTATATTTAATAAAATGTAGAGATGAATTACATAATAGGTGCCACGGTAATTTATACCGTAATTGGGGAAGAGAGGTGAATTTTCAAGTCACCTCTTAGTTTATTTACATTAATTAACCTAGCTTAGTAATTAAATTTGGCTTTCATTACAAAAAATCTATCCCGTTCTTCCAAAAGGATACGTAACTCGTATGGAGGATGTTTCTTTATCACAGCTTATCTATGAGCTGTTTATGGATTCCTCTAGAGTATTTTGTACTAGTCAGGGGAACATTCACCCCTTTGATTCTCCTTCGATAAGATTTCAGGACTGGTATTGTACTCCCTTGGACTGTGCTAAAGTTCTCTTTGTTGAGAGTTAGGGATTTGTTTTTTTGGTCATTAGCTTGGTCATGACTTATGGCATCGTTCTCTGTCATGGTGTTTAGATGTTCATATGATGAAAAATGTAAATGATACTTGGTATCACATATATCTATTTTGGTTCCTTTGATTCTTAATTTTAGCATAGTGGATTATTAAGTTATTAAGTTTAGCATAACTGAAGCATGATAATTTTCGCTCAGGCCTCAGCTCGACTCAGTTTATTTTGGGTTATTATGCTTCGGCTATGTTCATCTTATCATTCAAATTTATGTTTCATATATGTTTCAGTTCATTGTTAGTTATCATGCTTCGACTGAGTCTCAGTTTATGATTCTTGGTCTTGGAGCTTATTGACAAATCTTGGCACTGCGTACATAGGCTTTGTTTATAATTTTGCAGATAGTGCTAGTGTTAATGTACTAAAAAGCAGTGTTGAGGCCCCGAAAATTGCAGGCAGCAACAGTAAGGGATTCTCCCCAATCAACATTCCCAACTAGCCTGTTGACTGTTTGGTATAGGGAATCCGTCCGGTTTACGGTCCGGCTACCATAGGTCAAGTAACAAAACAAAGGCTTTACCGGTTGTGGCCCGGTCCACCGAGTTTTTGTATTTTGACTTAAATTATGAAATGCAAGTGCCTAATTAACATACAGGATGATAAGATGCATGGAGAAGTCACAATGTGATGCGCAGGTTTTTACCTCTCGTCTTAAGGCCCACAAGCATCCAAATCACATACAACAAGAAAATAAACTAACTACCTGAACTATCCCTAGAGAGTAGAATTATCATTTATTGGTGAGTAATACATTTTGCACATGCATTATGAAAAGTTACAGATAGCTGATACTTCTTTCAAAACACATGAACAATTACAAATATTTAAACAACCAGATAGCCAATCGTTTTAGGAACAACACTTATTACTCACAGTGGAAAACATCACAAAATATACTGAAGAACATTCAACAAGAACATAGGTTTAGGAAATCAAACACTCTCACAGTTAATGAAACACAGCTGAAAATGAAATAGTTCCCCTTCAACATTGTTCATTTAATCACGTTGATACATTCCACATTTCGCTTTCTCCAGCAGGCAAAAAATTGCAGTTTCTGATTGTAAAACGAAGTAGTTCCTCTTACAAGCCAAAATGGTTTACAAATTTTCGAGGGAAAAAGTCCTCCTCTAAGTTATAATTTCCAATATTTAAACTACAACTACAGACCGCTTGGGCTGCCCCCCAAACGCCTGACCTTTCAGTTTCTCAAACGCTTCACGTTCCTCTATCTTGTCTGTATGCAATCATGAACCACTTGGTAACTGATCAGTTTTTTGGGTTCGCGCCTTTATAGCTCCTGATTTCACTTTTTACTCCCTTGGTCCTCCTGGCGATCCCTCTGGTTTCAGTTATACTTCTACCAAATGGTTTGTCTTCCTCCGCGCCGCGGTAGTTTGACCGATCTCCCAGAACCTCCTACAATCAATCGACAAGCATCATTCAAAAGCAACAAATTTTACCAATTGAAATGACTATTCCACAAGGAAATCACCAGGTGCACCACCGTTATTCTACAAGTGTCAACCATACTACCTTCTCCTCCTACGGGCTTGTGATAGCGATACCAATGGTGGAAGACGGGAGGAAACGAGCACCGGAAGTCAAACGGCTTTCCCGGTCGCAACGGCGGAAAATTAAAGGCTCCAGGCATGTGATGGGAGGGCAGGAAACTTTAGATCGGAAGTCGGTGAGGTTTGGACATCGAAAGCCAAATGGATTTCCTGGCCGCAACGACGGAAGAGGAAAACTATGGGCAAGCGGCGGTGGGAGGAAACTCAGTCGAACGTCGGACGAACTTCTACTTCGGAGGCCAAAGGACTTTGAGAGCCACAACGGCGGAAGAGAGATAGCTGAAGACACGCAACGCGGGAGGAAGAAACTTTGGATCGGAAGTCGGCCAGGTTTGAACATCAGAAGACAAACGGCTTCCCCATCCGCAACGGCGGAAGAGAAATAGCCTCGGGTCTGAGGCTAAACAGGCAAATGAATCGGCATTCGAAACAATTTGGACTTCGGGTACTAAACTGCTTTGGGAGCCGCAATGGCGGCAGGGAAAAGGACAAAAAATAGCCAATTTAACAGAAAATTGAGGTGTCCGAGAGATTTTTAAAAGAAAATTAGCAGAGGTTAAAAACCAATTCTATTTCCGAAACCGCGGACTCGAAGAACAAAAGATCCGACATCATCAGTTAGTAAACCAAACACATCTGCGATCAATCACAAAATCCAAATATAGGAAATCCTTGAAAATAGCTGAAAATCAGTCTGCAAAATCATTCAAAATTAAAACCGGCTAAAACTCAAAGGCTCCAACGATTAAAACAAATGCAAAATCATGAGGAGGGGCCCAAAATTTAAGAAATTTGGGAAAAATAGTTGCAGCTGCAACAATTGGTGATTACCTGGTGAACCTAGATCTCTAGGCGATTAATCTTTGAGTGACCGACTGTTTAACAACAAGTGCATCCCATTGAATTCTTCCAGCTATCTGGATTTCTCGAATGTCGGAAGTGTGTATCTTCAATCATTGATAATAGTCCAATTTAGGAGAGTGGAAACCAAGATTTTCAAGTCCATATGACTCTGTTGAGGCCAGAGGATGAATTTAATTATTATTCTTGTCTTCAGGTAACTGATAGCTTTGGACACCACAGGATTATAGCATATGATAAACAGAAATATTTGTTTGTTCCTCATTCCCCTGCCTTTTTAGCACTTTTTTATGCTTTTGGACTTTTGTCCCTTTTCGTATGAATCCTCCTGCATGCCTTTCTTACTGAATTTTAATTCAGGATCCTCTATCCCTTAGTGTCCTTTTGTGTGAGTGGTGTACTTCAATTTTCAGCTCACGGACGGAGAGGATGTTTCAGCAATTTAGTACTTATGATTCAGCACCTGCTTTGATTTATGATGCTTTCATAGGAGTTTTTTGATTCTTTATTTGCCTTTTGGCATTCATTTCTTGGCATGGGATCATTTATATTAATATACTATTCACCTTGCCCCTTTCCATGGGTCCTCTGTTGTCGCTCCTTAGAACATTTTAAGTGTGACGTGGATGGAGCCCCAACATAGTATTCCAGACTTTTTGAATCCAGTTTATTTCACAGGGATTAAGCAGGACTTCAATGCACATAGAACTATTCGAGAAAATGACTAACTGGAAGAAATTATTTTATACAAACAGCAACCCATAGTCTAATCACTAAATTGTTTATCACTCCCAAAAATTTGATGTTCCCCATGCAACCACGGGTTCGTCCCCTTTATTGAAAACAAGAAACCTCAAACTAAAGCAAACTGAAAACATGATTCAAAAAACAGCTAGACGAATTATTTATATACAAGACAGAAGAAATCAACAAACTTAGGAAAAATAAGGTTTGAGACCCAAACCATTTACTGGTAGGTTCTCCTCCCACCCCTGTAGATCTTGCAACTTGTAAGTAGAAGGACCAAGCTTGGCTGCAATCTGAAAAGGGCCTACCCACAACTGCTGGAATTTGGTATGCTTTCCTTTCTCATCATGGGGGTGGTCCCATTTAAGGACTAAGTCTCCTACTTCAAAGTCTTTTGTCCCAGATTTATGCTTGTCAAACCATCTCTTAACTGACTCTTGTTGTTGCTTAAAGCGTTCTTTGGCTTTGGATCTATCCTCTTCTGCTTTTAGGAGATTGTATATTCTTATTTGCAAAACTTCATCATCCGACCCCCTACACTCTTGAGCTAGTATGGAAGATGGTAACATGATATTGGGAGGCATGATGGCTTCCTTACCATAGACAAGGGTATATGGAGAGACTCCAATTGAAGACTTGGGGGTGACTCTATCGGCCCAAAGGGCATTTGGTAATGCTGAGTGCCAATTCCTCTGGTTTTCTACTACAGTCTTCTTCAAAATTCTAATCAGATTTTTGTTAGAGGATTCAGCCAGGCCATTTCCTTGTGGATAATAATTAGTAGAATAATGTAATTTTATCCCTTTATCATGAGCAAATGCAGTCAATTTAATTGATGAAAAGTATTTAGCATTATCAAAGACTAACGAAACTGGAACTCCAAACCTGGTCATGATATGATCTTGTAGGAAGCTGATTTTGTCTTCATTTATCTTACGCAGCGGGATAGCTTCGACCCAGCGGGTGAAATAATCAGTGGTGGTCAGAATGTACTTGTGCTGCAGAGAGGAATTTGGCTTTATTTCTCCAATTATATCTAGCCCCCATTGCTCGAATGGTTCCGTAATCATCACAGGCTTTAGGGGTGCTGCTGCTTTAGGTTGTCTCCCACCACACCTTTGGCAAATATCACATTTCCTGACATGTGCATGTATGTCTTTGAAAAGCGTAGGCCAATAGTAACCTGCCCTTACCTTGTTGGCTGTAGTGTCTCCTGAATAATGTCCCCCAGCAGGACCGTCATGCAACTCTGTCATTACTTTCTTCGCATCTTCCTTTTCTAGGCATCTGAGAAGAACCTCGTCATAATTTTTTCTAAATAATATTCCTTCCACAATTTGATAAGATGCCGATTTAAGACGTAGCGATCTTCTTTGCTTGGAATTCCAATGTTCAGGTAACAGCCCTACCTATAGGTAATGTACAAGGTTTCTATACCAAGAATCGGGAGCTGTAAACAAAGGACATACATCCATTACATGTAATTCGACCTCATCCTCCCAGGCTTGTTCTTCATCGTTCCCACTTTTAGTCATCAATTTGCACAACCCTTGACCTTTAACTATAGAGGCTGACTTGAATTCAAGGTTGTACTCTTGAAGAGCTGTTACCCAGTTGCCCCTTCTTTCTCCTAACTCTTTCTGTATGAGAAGGGATCTTACAGCTAGGTAGGGGACTATTACCTTTGTTCGATTCTTTAATATATAAGGCCTGAATTGCTTTACTGCCTTAAAAACTACATAAGCTTGCTTATCAATGGCTAGGTAGTTCAATTTAGCCCCTTGTAGACCAGTATTCATAAAGGAGATTGGGAATTCATCCCCCCCTTCCTCCTTTTGGGTGAGCACGACTGCCAGTGAATCATCGGATGCAAATGTATACAGAATAAAGTCTTTATCGAAATTCGGGCTTTTCAGGGAAGGTGCATGTGCGACAGCATTCTTGATTTTGCTGAAAGCATTCTTTTCAATCTCGGTCCATTTGAATTTTGCATTTTGCTTCACCATCTGCTGCAACGGTTTGACGGTCTAAGTGAAGTCAGGCACAAATCTTTGTACGAAATTTATGGTTCCCATGAATGATTGCATCCCTTTTTTATTGTGTGGCAAGGGGATTTGTTCAATAGCCTTAATTCTTTCTGGATCAATGGAGATCCCTTGCTTTGACACTATGTGACCCAGTAACTTACCTTCTGTGACATCAAACACACATTTCTTAGGATTGAGTGAGATACCGTACTTCCGACAGCATTCAAAAATCTACCTTAAGTGAAATGCGTGATCTCCTCTTTTTTCCGAGAATATCGTAATATCGTCAAGGTACACTACAATGCTGCGGCCGATTAATCCACGGAAATCTATGTCCATAGCTCTCTGAAATGTTGCTCCCGCATTTATAAGCCCAAAAGGCATCCTTCTGTAGGCAAAGGTTCCCCATTTGGTCCTGAACGTTGTCTTCAACCTGTCTTCCTTGGCTACTAATACTTGATTGTAGCCAGAGAAACCGTCCAATAACGAAAATAGTTCAGAACCTGAGATCATCTGGAGCAATTGCTCCATGGGTGGCATCGGGTAATTATCTTTATCGGAAGCTCGGTTCAGATTTCTGAAATCAACACATAATCTGATCTCTCCAGATTTTTTTCTAACTGGTACCAAATTTGATACCCACTCAGAGTGTTTGACTTTATAAATGATTCTAGCATCCAATAATTTCTTCACTTCACTCTGAATCAGTGGTTCCAGCTTCGGATGGATTTTTCTCAAAGGCTACTGATATGGCTTGACTCCGGCTTTGATGGGAACGATGTGCTTGATGATGCTGGTGTGGTATGTTTTCAAATCTTTGTACGTCCACGCGAAAACATCTTTATATTGTTTAAATAGACTGACGAATTTGTCTCTTTTTGCTAGTGAACAACACTTGCCGAGATTCACAAATTTGGGATTCGTCTCAGTCCCTAAATTTATCAGCTCGAACTGTAGAGATGAGCTGTGGGTCTTCACGTTGGATGGTCTTCTGAACTTTTCATTTAAATCAAACATTTTTTCTAACATTTTGACACCTTTAGGAATGAAATTGTCATATTTCATCTCGGCTTGATGCTCTTCATCGTCTATGATCGCTCCTTTAAACACCTCGTCATTTGTCAAACATTCTATGATTTGCTGATCATCGTCAAACACCCGCAAGTTGGTGATCATATCTGGTACTGAGGGCCTGAAAAGCAGTTCAACAGAACACCGATGATTAGTGGGTACGAGTCTAGCGGCGGATGTGGCCAACAGATCAGCAGCTACGTTTTTAATTCTTGGAATTGAAATAATGTTGAATGCATTAAAATATTTAAGTAAATCCCATACCTCATTCCGGTAAGCCTTTAAGTGAGGGGAAACACAATGTATATGATTCTGGATTTGTTTCACAATAATTTTAGAATCTCCAAAAACTTTTAAATTACTTACCTTTAATTCAATTGCCTTCTTTAGTCCCTGCACCAGTGCTTCGTACTCAGCTGTATTATTAGTACACTCAAACTCTAATCTACATGAGAGGAAATGTTTATTCTTCTGTGGGTCGATCAGGAGACAGCCAACCCTTGACCCTTCTAATGTCTTAGAGCCATCAAAAAACAAAATCCAAAAATCACTAACTACTGAAGGTGAATCTAATCCTGCTGCTAAGATTACTATATTATAGTCAATCTCATCAGCCTGTGAGAATCGAAGGAGATCAGGTTGAGTTTCTGATGTGTTGCTGGCTTCTTTTGCTTGATAATTCCTTGGTTCCAATTCGATAAAATAGTTTCCCAGTACAGAATCCACTGGTACATTCTTCTCCTCTAGCTGAGTAACATTGTACTTCATGTGAGGCTCTCTTAGAATCTTAATCTGGTTTGGACTCCCTTTGTATGGCAACCAAAGATGGGACCAATCTGAGGTGAAATATCCATTTAATTTGGCCGACCAATCTCTGCTCAGGAAAAGACCGTAAGTGTCTGGTATATCAGCCACCACGATGTTAATAACTTGGCAAACTTTGTCATTGGATGCCAGACGGACTAGGACATCTTCCAGCTCACCAATTACCTTAACATCTGTCCTATCCAACTGAACCACCCTCCACATGGATGGCTTAGGCTGCCCATTTATCTTCTTACATACTGATATGGGCATGACATTTACTGATGCCCCTGAGTCTACCAGACAATTGTGCACGCTATGATTGAAAATTTCAAAGGTGAGGAGGAACGGTGGATTTTTGCTTTTAGACTTACCTCCCATGCTGGTTTCTCCAATTTCTTCTTCTTCCTGAGGTTGATTATCCATAGGCAGCTTCTCATCTGATACTTCAAGTGCTTTCAATAGTCTCTCTTTTTGCTGCGGCACTTTACACATTTCTAATAGTGGGACATTTGATTTTACCTTTTTTAAATCCTCCACTATGTCATAATCCATCGGTTGCTCAATGGGATGGGGGTTATCAGCATTTTCTTCTCTTGGCTTGGCCCGCGCCTCATTCTGCATAGGATCTTGGCTAGTAATGGTGAATTCTGGAATCTTATCAGCCAAGGATTTATTTTGAAATTTCTTTTTAACATTTCTCTGCAGCCTCTTAATCTTTGGGAGTATAAGACTGTCTTCCTTAACCATCCCTTGGCTCCTTGTGGCTACGTTGGTTTCCATAACGTCCTTATACCCCTGAGTCTTTTCCTCTTCAGCATCAAATAACGAGACAGAATTCCATAAAGCCATGGTTTCTTCTTCCTGTTCTTTCGCAGAAGTAGAAGCAGAATTCTCTTTTCTTTCTTCATCTTCTTCTTCTGTTAATCTAGAATCCAACATCTGATTCATGACCAATGTCATTGAATTTATCCATTGCAGACAATTCTTTTCAGAGTGGGGTTGTTGGTGGAAAGTGCAAAAATTCTCCATCCCTATCTCTGTTAAATTCATGGATGCTGTATTGTGCGGAGGAGGTTGAGACTGATTGTTGTCCTCTCTTTTCTTATAATATGGCTTATAAAACTTTGGTGATTCCTTCTCTTTCTCTAAGTCTATGATTTTGTTGGACATCTTTTGCATCATTTTGGCCATATTTTCCAAATCTGGCAATTTTTCTTCCTTAGGTTTAGTAAACAATAAGGATTTCCTGCCTGCACCTTTTTCTCCTGACTGCTCTGGATAGTCTTCATTACTTTCTCTTTCAGCTTCCACTACTTCAGCCTCTTCATAGGCCTCCGTCAAAGTAGGCTTGGCCCTGCCTTTGGCAAACATGGCCAGATCAGGGCCTAAAGCTGAAGTATAATATTCAATCAGAACTTTGTCTGAAGGTCTATCCGTTTTAGAGAAATTCTAAGCTATGCACTTTTTCCTTTCTTTCTTTCTTCAACGTGCACAG
The DNA here is from genome assembly GCA_001517045.1 of Pseudotsuga menziesii. Lineage (NCBI taxonomy): Eukaryota > Viridiplantae > Streptophyta > Pinopsida > Pinales > Pinaceae > Pseudotsuga > Pseudotsuga menziesii. The sequence continues at coordinate 156,298 of LPNX010170788.1, forward strand.
CCCTTTCATGAGAGCCGCATGAGTTTTCTGAGTTGCATACTTACTTCTAAAAATTCTCTCGAAGGTATCCCAATCAGGGATAGAGTTAGCAGGAAACCCAAAGTACCATGATGCTACAGCTCCTTTAAGGGTATGTGGAAACAGTCTGTAGACTACATCTTCATGCTCTCCAGCCCTCAATCCTTCAATTGCCAAGTAGAAACTTTGCAGATGATCATCTACTAGTATTTTCTCATTTGGTTCGAACTTGGGCAACATCTTGTCAAAGGCTTGGGGTAGGTCATGTAATGGAGGTGTCAGGTTTAATGGTGATCTGGCTCTCCATGCAGGTGGTGGATTTGGTGGGTTAGGTGGTTGGTTTGTGTTTACGCCAGCCATGAGTCTGGGTGGAGAGTGAGGAGGTGAATCAACGGGAGTGTGAGCAGGGGAACTGTGAGGGGTTTTTGGGCCTTCTTGATTCAAAGGTAGCACAACTTCCTGTAAGGCTGTTTCTACAAGCTCTTCCCAGTCTCCAACCAACACTGAGCCTTTCGCTTTAGGACTATATTTCTTTTTATACTCTCTTCTGGGCAATTCAGGGATGATTGGCAATCCTCCAATCTTCTTTACATATGCCCTGGTGTGTCTTCTCAGATCATTAACAATTTCATTGCCAACAGAATATAGATGTTCTCTTTCTTCCAAAATTTGATTATGAAACCCACTACTTTCAGAACTGTTACTGGTGGAATATTCTAGGGAAAACGGGTTTCCTCGGCCAGCCATACACTGGCGGCCCTCTTTCTAGCGCCAAAACTGTTGAGGCCCCAAAAATCGTAGGCAACAACAGTAAGGGATTCTCCCCAATCAACGTTCCCAACTAGCCCGTTGACTGTTTGGTATAGGGAATCCGTCCGGTTTACGGTCTGGCTACCATAGGTCAAGTAACAAAACAAAGGCTTTACCGGTTGCGGCCCGGTCCACCGAGTTTTTGTATTTTGACTTAGATTATGAAATGCAAGTGCCTAATTAACATGCAGGATGATAAGATGCATGGAGCAGTCACAATGTGATGCGCAGGTTTTTACCTCTCATCTTAAGGCCCACAAGCATCCAAATCACATACAACAAGAAAATAAACTAACTACCTGAACTATCCCTATGGAGAAGAATTATCATTTATTGGTGAGTAATACATTTTGCACATGCATTATGAAAAGTTACAGATAGCTGATACTTCTTTCAAAACACATGAACAATTACAGATATTTAAACAACCAGATAGCCAATCGTTTTAGGAACAACACTTATTACTCACAGTGGAAAACATCACAAAATATACTGAAGAACATTCAACAAGAACATAGGTTCAGGAAATCAAACACTCTCACAGTTAATGAAACACAACTGAAAATGAAATAGTTCCCCTTCAACATTGTTCATTTAATCACGTTGATACATTCCACATTTCGCTTTCTCCAGCAGGCAAAAAATTGCAGTTTCTAATTGTAAAACGAAGTAGTTCCTCTTACAAGCCAAAATGGTTTACAAATTTTCGAGGGAAAAAGTCCTCCTCTAAGTTCTACTTTCCAATATTTAAACTACAACTGCAGACTGCTTGGGCTGCCCCCCAAACACCTGACCTTTCAGTTTCTCAAACGCTTCACATTCCTCTATCTTGTCTGTATGCAATCATGAACCACTTGGTAACTGATTAGTTTTTTGGGTTCGCACCTTTATAGCTCCTGATTTCGATTTTTACTCCCCTGGTCCTCCTGGCGATCCCTCTGGTTTCAGTTATACTTCTGCCAAATGGTCTGTCTTCCTCCGCGTCGCGGTAGTTTGACCGATCTCCCAGAACCGCCTGTAATCAATCGACAAGCATCATTCAAAAGCAGCAAATTTTACCAATTGAAACGACTATTCCACAAGGAAATCACCAAGTGCACCACTATCATTCTACAAGTGTCGACCATACTACCTTGTCCTCCTACGGGCTTGTGATAGCGATACCAATGGCGGAAGACGGGAGGAAACGAGCACCAGAAGTCAAACGGCTTTCCCGGCCGCAACGGCGGAAATGTAAAGGCTCCAGGCATGCGACGGGAGGGCGGGAAACTTTAGATCGGAATTCGATGAGGTTTGGACATCGAAAGCCAAATGGATTTCCTGGCCGCAACGGTGGAAGAGGAAAACTACGGGCAAGCGGCAGTGGGAGGAAACTTAGTCGGACGTCGGACGGACTTCTACTTCGGAGGCCAAAGGAATTTGAGAGTTGCAACGGCGGAAGAGAGACAGCTGAAGACATGCGACGCGGGTGGAAAAAACTTTGGATCGGAAGTCGGCTAGGTTTGAACATCGGAAGACAAACGGCTTCCCCATCCACAACGGCGGAAGAGAAATAGCCTCGGGTCCGAGGCTAAATGGGCAAACGAATCGGCAGTCGGAACAATTTGGACTTCAGGTGCTAAACTGCTTTGGGAACCGCAACGACGGCAGGGAAAAGGACAAAAAACAACCAATTTAACAAAAAACTGAGGTGTCCGAGAGATTTTTAAAAGAAAATCAGCAGAGGTTAAAAACCAATTCTATTTTCGAAATCGCGGACTCAAAGAACAAAAGATCCGACATCATTAGTTAGTAAACCAAACACATCTGCGATCAATCACAAAATCCAAATATAGGCGATCCTTGAAAATAGCTGAAAATCAGTCTGCAAAATCATTCAAAATTAAAACCGGCAAAAACTCAAAGGATCCAACGATTAAAACAAATGCAAAATCATGAGGAGGGGCCCAAAATTTAAGAAATTTGGGAAAAACAGTTGCAGCTGCAACAAGCAGACAGTGCTACTACTAATGGCTAATACATTAACATTTTTACTAAGCTGGTAGTAAAAAGCCAATATAAGTTTAGCATAGAATACCTGTAGTGTAAATCATAGTCTTCATTCAACTCCTCTCCATCCATGATGCAAAATATGCATAAAGTGCAGGATGACACATTTAGATTTTTCCTAAGCAGCTAGTTCAATCTAGTTTAGTTTGGCATACCTGTAGGATTGACAGTCGTAATTCAGGATCTGAGTCTTTCGAGTCTTCTTCATGCAATTGTGGAAATATCTTACTATTCCCAATTCAATACTATATTGCCTCTCGCTAGCCACCTGCAGCCAATTGCCCACCTCTTGTAACTAACTGAAAAATAGTTGTTGAACTGTAGAATTACAGGTCCACGAAATCCAAATTCTTGCACCTGTCAATATGGAACTGCACAGACTCCAAATCACTACACCTGTCAATCGGGTTAGTTGGCGTTTATTACACCCATCAATCTGGTTAGTTAACCCTTAGTTAGTGTTCGGGTACACAGGGTACTCCCAAAAGACCGAACACCTTCAGAAACCGCTTCACACAAATAGATCACAGATCAACACACCGATGTTTGTCATGTGGTTAAAACCCTCAATAGAGAAACAGTCCACAGCCCCATGCCAATAGCTACTTGGAGCAATTTATTATGCAAAAGAAATAAAGTTACACGAGCTTCTCATAATCGATCAACTAGCCAAGGACCCTCTATGCTTTTTAAATAGAGATCATAGACCAATCGGGTGTTAAGCCACGGATCAATGGTAGGTATGATCTAAGAGAAGTTGAACCATCGGATTACTCTATGTCTAGAACATATCGTAACCATCGGATTATAATATTTACAAATGCATACTAAAGAAACACACTTTTACCTAACAGATATATTACACAAGTTGATCTTAACTAACTCCTAAGTGTCTAAATATCCTAACATCCCCCCTTAAGAACAACTTGGGATAGGATTGAAGAATTTATGAAAGTGACACTATTAGGAGAAGGAAGGAGGCATTAGAGCCTATCCCCCCTTAAGGACACATTCCTGAAATCCTAACATAGACCAAAGTTTAGCAAACTTCACTTCTGTAAGAGACTTGGTGAAGATGTCTGCAACTTGATCATCTGTAGGGCAATAGAGCACTTCAATAACACGATCATGAATAAGATTTCTGATGAAGTGCATGTGTAGCTCAATGTGTTTGCTGCACTAATGTAGAACTGGATCTTTGGCAAGCTTGATGACACTTTGATTGTCGCACCAAAGTGGAGTAGGATGTTGCTGCTCGAATCCAAACTCTGAAAGGATCTGTCGAAGCCATAAAGATTCCTGACTGGCATTAACTGCGGCTCGATATTCTGCTTGAAGAAAGAGCAAGAGCTTGTTGTTTCTTACAAGCCCAAGTGACAGGTCTAGATCCCAGACTGAAAACATAACCTGCAGTAGACTTTCGATCATCAGGATCGCCGACCCAATCTGAATCAGTGAAACCAACCAAAAAACGTTTCCCCCCATACTATAATGAATCCCAAACTGAATTGTACCTCGAATATATCGAAGTATTCTTTTTGCTGCTTTCCAGTGACTTTCATGAGGAGTTTGCATATAACGGGCAACATGACCAATGGCAAAGGAAAGGTCAGGATGGGAATGATTCAAGTATAAAAGACTACCAACAAGCTGACGATACAAGGTGGAATCTACTTCAGGGGAAGTACAAGTGGAAGAAAGTTTGACTCTAGACTGGAAGCGAGAAGGGGCTGGTTTACAATCTTCCATGTGGAAGCGAGGAAGAAGGTCACAAACATACTTAGAATAGGAAAGAAAGATTCCTTCTTTGGTTTGCAAGACTTGGAGACCAAGAAAATAATGCAAATGTCCTAAGTTTGACATTTCAAAATTTTACTTAAGCTGAATTTCACATGAGTTATAAGTTTAGGGTCACTACCAGTAAGGATAATATCATCAACATAAAGAACATGTATGATGAGATGGTTTCCTACTTTCTTGGTATAGACATTGGCGTCAGAATGGCATCTAGAAAAACAAGTGTCGAGGAGAAAGCTATCCATTTTGGCATACCAAGCTCTAGGACCTTGATTAAGGCCATATAAGTATTTCTTAAGGAGACAAACAAGGATAGAGTTATTCTGAACATATCTAGGAGGTTGTTCCATGTAAATTTCCTCATGTAAATCACCATGTAAGAAGGCAAACTTGATATCCATTTGATGGACTTCCCAGTTATGTAAGGCTGCAAGGGAAAGAACAAGGCGGATGGAGTTCATTTTTGCTACAGGGAAAAAGGTTTCATTGTAGTTAATCCCTTCAACTTGGGAAAATCCTTTGGCAACTAACCTTGCCTTAAGTCTTTAAACACTTCCATCTGATGCATACTTAGTACTGTATACCCATTTACATCTGACAAGTTTTCTTCCTTTTGGAAGAGGAACAGATCCCAAGTATCGTTCGCCATTAAGGAATGATATTCTTCATCCATAACTGCATCCCAATTTGTATTTCCTATAGCTTCTGCAAAAGTTTCTGGATCATGATTCTTGGAAACTTGAGCCAAAAGAGAAGAGGCTCGCTGAAACTGAGAACGTGTTCGACGTTGATCTCTAGGATCACCAACAAGATCACCAGCTGCTTCACATGTTGAATGGACCCATCGAGGAAGTATTGGTTCTGGTGCAATTGGAGGAACATGAGCAGGTGGAGGTGGATTTTCATCCTCACTGTCATCACAAAAATTGGAGTTGGAAACCTGTCAAGGAAGCTGGAAGAAGAAGAAGAAGAAGGCACAATCGCCGAATCAGGCTCACAGGCCAAAGATGGAACACCTGCCAAGTTAGGCTTGTAGGCCAAGAGATTTGCATCAAATTTAACATCTCTTCTAATGATTATATCATGAGAATGTGGCTGAAGAAGTATATAACCTTTTACATCTTCAGAATATCCAACAAGTATGCACTTTTCACTTTTAGGCTGCAATGCTTTCCATTTTTCATCTGGAATGTGAGCCCATGCTTCACAACCAAACACACAAAAATGACTTACATCTGGTTTAATTTTACTCCATGATTCTTCCGGTGTTATACCCTATAAAACTTTAGTGGGTGTGCGGTTAACTATGTAATTTGCACAATTTATGGCTTCAGCCGAATATTGAAGACTTAGTCCCTTAGATTGGATCATACAATTAGCCATTTCTTTTAAAGTGTGGTTCATCCTTTCAGCTACACCATTTTGTTGTGGTGTATATGGAACAGTGTGTTGTTGTTGGATTCCTTATTCAGTGCAAAAAGTAGTGAACTTGTTGTTAACATATTCTCCTCCATTGTCAGATCTTAACTTAATAATTTGATGACCAGATTATTTTTCAACAAGAGCCTTGTAGGCTAAGAACATGTTAAATACTTCTCTCTTAAGTTTTAGGAAGTAACCCCAAGTGCGTCTTGAGTAGTCATCAATGAAAGTTAAGAAATATTTGAAACTAGAAAAGAAAGCAGATGTAAGAGGGCCATACAAGTCACTATACACAAGGTCCAAGGGAACCGAGGCGTGCCAAGAGGCACACTTGTCAAAACTGTCCCGATGATGTTTTTCGAGTACACAACTGGAGCAAACACCATCCTTGCAAGACACCAGCAGAAGATCAGTCACCATATTGTCTTTACATAGTTGTTGCAATGAGCGATAATTTAAGTGACCAAATCGCTCATGCCAAATTTTGCTCAAGTTATCACTATGAGCAACAAAAACTGAAGGAAAAGGTGATGACCCAAAATTGTTAAATTTGTACAACCTGGTAATATCATCAACAATTCCAGTAGCAAGGATATTTTGAGGATTTTTAAAATCCTTGATTACAACTTGGTGAGGTGTAAACGTCCCAGTTTTACCTTCACCTGAATGAGTAATTTGATAGACTGAGAACGAATTGCAGGAAATTTTTGGAACACATAGTACATCACTAAAATGACAATTTTCAACTAGAACTGTTCCAGATCCTACAACACTTAGAGATCTATCATGACCAACAAATATTTGTTTGGTGTTACATTCATGCATAGTAGAAAACATGGCTTTATCCTTAGCCATATGATAAGATGCTCCAGAATCAATGAGCCATTCAATTGAAGTAGAAGAAGAATATGCAGTATAAGAGTAACCAGAAGCATAAAGTGCATGTCCATGAGAGTTAGATTCTGAAGACGAATCTAGGCTGATGTGGTGCTTCTTCATTGCTGCTTCCAAGGCTGCCATCTTCTTAAAACACTTAGATTCATCATGATTATCTTTCCCACAAAAATTGCAATGACGCTCAATCTTCTTTCCTTTTTGCTTGGATCCTTTGTCATTTTTTAAAGAAGGAGATGAATGAGATGGTTTGGGACCCTTGTTGTTTTGCTTATTATTGCAAAAATTCTATTTCTTGGGAGGCTTGGACTTTTCTTTCTGTTGGGACAATAAGGCTTTCCTAGATGTATCTGCATTGTTAATTATTCCAAGATGAATGAGCTTATCTTGCTCTCTAATTAAGGAATCAAAAAAGGATTCAAAGATAGGCTCTTGATAGCTAGCTGCAGTCAAGTATTTTTTCATGGAATAGAATGTAGATACAAAAAGAGAATATGCAAGTCCAAGTTTGGAAAGAATATGATAAATACATTGTTTGTCTTCTTTCTTAATCTTGCATTCTGCACATAATAGTCTAAGAGTTTTATACTTAGATAAATAGTATTGAATGCATGAAAAATCATTTGGATTCAAGGAAATCAACTCATTCTCAAGTTGATGACCTCGAATTTCATTGTGTTTACCAAACACAGATTCCAACTTTTTCCAAGCTTTATCAGGTTCATCAATTCCAGATATGTGGAATTGCAAATCACCAGAGATTGACATCCCAATCAATCCACGAGCTTCATCACATCTATTTTCCCATTTAATTTTCTTATCATCATCAGTGGGTTCTATTTCTTTCCCTGAGGTTATCCTGAAAATTCCCCTACTTCGTAGAACATCCTCCATACGAGATTTCCATGAAAAATAGTTAGAACTTGTAAGTATAATATCACAAGGGGCGGTCATACTGTAAAATAATGGCTGAAAGTATAGAAACTAACTATCTGGATGTAAAAAAGTTCAAAAAAATATGCAGTTTAAAAAAAAACGGCACTTAAAACTGATTCCGAATGATGAAGTTATGCTTGATCAAAGAAAATGTTGAAGATGTCCCCAATAGTGACGTGGCGGATATTAACTTGACCAACTAAAAAAAGAAGCCCCCTCTTCTCAAGATCAACCTTTGACAATCACTTTTACAATAAAGTTGTTTTGAAGTGAATAACTTTTGTAGAATAAGTGATGTTCACTTTTACAATAATGTGACTTTTAAATAGTGCGGCAATAAATTAAAAGACTTAAGTGATTCACTTTTATTTTATTTTATTTATGTGAGATGCACTTTTACAATAAAGTAACTTGAAAATATAAATTGCATGCACTAAAAAGTAGCTTGATAAGACTTGAACTCAAAACTTATCAAGGTGTAAAGCAACTTTGGACCAAGTGAGCTAAGTTAAAAATGTATGTAAAAGTATGGGAAGAGGAAGGGGTTTTTTGTTTTTGTTTTTTACTCTTCTCTTTCGTTTTCCATGCTTGCTTTCTTTTCCTGCAAATCACAAAAAAAATGAAAAACAAAAACAAAAACAAAAACTTTTTCCACACAATGGGGTTAGATCTTGGTTAGCTTACCTGGAAAGTCTACGTTTTCAAGTTTTCTCGTTGTTTCTGATTTGGTGTGATCACACAAGGTGCACGGCAAAGAGCATATGTAGCCGAGAAGACAAAAAAAAAAAACCTTCCCCTCACTGTTTCTGATTCGCCGCAATCACGCAAGGTGCACGTCAAAGAACATACGTAGCCAGGGAAGGCAACAGTTCGAGACTAAAAAAAAAAGATCTAATAATAACACTGATAAAATATGAGAGATTTAAAAATAAATAAAACAAATCCGTCACTGTAACATTATACCATCAGATTTTCCGAAATGAGTGTTTCTGGAGCAAACGAAAACGGTTTTCGGTGAAATGAAAACTATTTTCCAATGGAAATGGTGCTCTGGACACAATGGAATAGCTCCCACAGGCAAAAAATGTACAAAAAATTCAGAACCAGAAATCCTTTCAAAGTTTCGGCAACACCGGTTCCAGATCTTGATCAAAACCGAAAGTAGCTCTTCATAAAAGCTCTGATACCATGTTCGGGTACACAGGGTACTCCCAAATGACTGAACACCTTCAGAAACCGCTTCACACAAATAGATCATAGATCAACACACCGATGTTTGTCATGTGGTTAAAACCCTCAAGAGGGAAACAGTCCATAGCCCCATCCCAATAGCTACTTGGAGCAATTTATTATGCAAAAGAAAGAAAGTTACATGAGCTTCTCATAATCGATCAACTAGCCAAGGACTCTCTATGTTCTTTAAATAGAGATCATAGACCAATCGGGTGTTAAGCCACCGATCAATGGTAGGTATGATCTAAGAGAAGTTGAACCATCGGATTACTCTATGTCTAGAACATATCGTAACCATCGGATTATAATATTTACAAATGCATACTAAAGAAACACACTTTTACCTAACGGATATATTACACAAGTTGATCTTAACTAACTCCTAAGTGTCTAAATATCCTAAAAGTTAGACTTTATGACGGCTACAAATTAAATCTAAACTGTACATTTGTCTCTCTCTCATCAATCTTGTCAATCTGCTCAAGCAAGTCCTATCCCCCCCCCCCCCCCAAATATAAGAAGTATTACGCCTATCAGCGTAATTATATGTCATATTCATTTTGTTTTATTTGTTTTGGTTTTAATATATTTTTTTATATATTTGTTTGTTTTTTTAATTTGTTATTAATTTACAGTTGTTTGTTTGATTTATTTTTTAAGTTATTTATATGTGTTTTAATGATTTTTTATAAATTGTTAAATTATTTGTTTTTATTTTTATTTTTTGTTTTTTAAACTTATTGTTTGAAAATAATTAATAAAAAATTGGGTTATGTTTCAAAAATTGCCTACAATTTTAAGATGGGAGAAGACAACTGTCACTAGTAGCACCTCTTTTTGATTTAAGGGTTTGTATTGGAATTTTTTTATTCATTTGTATAAGACGTTAAGGCCACGATTTCAACTAAGCTATAATTTTGACCTCGAAAAGAAAAATAAGTGCCATGGTAGCACCAATTTTTGATTTAGGGGCTAATTTTAGGGTTTTGGTTGCAATGGTGTCGATTCCTAGGGTCATTGTTTCAAACAAAGCATAATTTTAACCCTAGAAAAAAGATGTCGATTCTGGTAGAACCACTTTTCTATTTGGGCGTTGATTTAGGATTCTGATCACAACCACACTCATCGAGGTTTAAAAATTTGCATTTTATTCCCCTCGAAAAAAGGGGGTGCTACCAATAGAACCACTTTTCGATTCAAGGGTTGTTTTTGGTGCAAAAATATGACTTTTTATGGCTAGAGTTCTCGTTATTTATATATAATTATCGTTTTATAGTATACTGCATAATCGTATTTTTCTAAGATAAAAGACAAAATCAGAATGATGACTATTATATAATATACCTTGGAAGCAACTTTAGAGGGTTGAATATCTACTAGCATATTGAGATAAAAATTTGAAATCTCCTATTGAAGTTAATGAGAGTTTCATCATTCTTTCTTTTCATAGTGTAACTCTGAGAGAGACTGAGAATGGGTTTGATTTTAATCCCATTGTCTAAGAAAACATCATGGAAATCAACCCAAGAACATATTGAATCAACTGCAAAATCTCTTAACTATATTCTGTCTTTCTTTCTAGGGAATGACTAAAAATTCTCATAAATATATCATCATGCTTAATTACCAAACATTCAATATAAGAATTTAATTGATCTAAGCTAATAGTTAAGGAAGAAAGCTCTAAACATCATTAACAACAACAATGTTTATGGAAAGAGATTTGTATTAACGTAATCAAGGAAATACATAGAATTACAATGGGAAGGAACATCACAACCTAACCTTAACGCTACAATATTCCATCCAACAATCCAAGCCAAAGACTCCAAAGCAAGATAGTAAGCCAACTAGAAATTCCACCAGCATAAAAGTACCATAATCCTTCCTCCCTTCCAAATGGAGAGAGGGTTTAATTTATAAGGCTAAAGGGATAGAATAGGTTGAGGATTAGGAGGAGGAATCAAAGGGATCTTCCCTATAGGTCAGGAACCGAATGCCACCTCACCTAGATAATAGGGATAGAGCTCCACCTCATCCACCTTCGAGAAGGGTCTCGAATCTTCATTTTTTTCCCTCTAAACATGACCAACGCACTTTCCAAAAAGGGAAAAAGTGTCGTCAGCACTCCCAGCAGTGGGAGACAGAGCACTGACGTCGAAACACCTAGCATGAAGGGAAAAAGCACCTTCAGTGCTCCTAGCATGAAGGATAAGAGCGTCGACCTTCCTAGAGAGAGAAAAAAGTAGGAAAATATCAATCTTAGTCAACTTTAGCAAAGAGAAATTTGGGGATTAGGCATAGGGTTAACACATGGATCAAGAGTGTAAGATTTCAGTGTAACATATATATTTGAAACTTAGTCGACTTAGGGTAGTTACAAAAAATTGAGTCAGTAAAATCCCAATATTTTTTGCACAAATTAATTTAAAAACCTTGATTAACCCTTTTGGAGTATTTTGGACTTTGAAAATCTTCTTTGATAAATTTTAAACCAAGTAATCTTCATTTGATAGAGAAGGAATAATTGTTTTGACTCGGGGTAATATATTTTTCAAAGAAATTTGGACCACATTTAATAAACTCAAGTATTGGAGAAGTAGACTAAAAAAAAGTGTTGGAGAAGCAGATTGAAAAAAACTTTGAGGTAAGGGTGAGGAAGTGACCTTTTCCAATTTGGTGGACCAACAAAACATTTTGACAGAAACATTTGATGTTACAACATTTGGCTCCACGAGGTGCTGGTGCTTTCCTTTGAGGCACCAAGGGTCATAGAACAAGTGCATTCTACCTTTGTGAATAAACCATCATCCATCCTTGTAACCTTTGAATGTGATAACTATTTTGAGACAACCTTCTTGAAACCATCTTTCTTTGTTCTTTGAAAACTGTCATTTCTATTCCCCATCTCTTCTCACCGCTTATTGAAAAATATCGTGGTGAACGATAGGTTAGTGACACACACTCAATTGATAAATGAAAAGATGATGTAGAAAAACAGTTTAAAAAATGGCTCGGGAGATGGCCATTAAAGAGGATTTCGAAAATATGACCAATAAAGAGGATCTTGAAGATATGAAACAAGAAATTTTGAATGATATGAGACATTTATTTCCTCATAATTCAACTCCTAAAGAAGATAATAAGCAAAACAAGACAAACTTGTCCCTGTCACATATTGAGAAAATTGAAAAATAGTTGGATAAAAAGAGCTTGAAGTCCTTAACAACTGAAGATTCATCGCATCATCATAGTTTCAAATTAGGACCAAGGAACTACTTCATTTCCAAGAATTATATACAAATATTGATGGCAATGATCCAATAACATGGATATTCTTGATGGAGGAATTATTTGACCTACACCAAGTGCCAACTTTACAAAAGGTAACGATTGCATATTTATATTTAGAATTTGATCAATTTTTTTGGTACCAATGGATTTATGACCATAAAATGGACTCTATTTTCTCTTGATCTATATTTATGGAATAATTTAATAGCACTTTATGGGGATATTAAGAGTAACACTTTCTTTATCCAATTGAATGTCAAGCAAAAGGATCCAGTTGCAAAACACATTAAGCAGTTTCAAATGTCAAGTCTTAGAATGAAGAACATTAAGTTTCTTGAGATTCCACAGTAAAGATTCATGGCATCTTGTGGAGAGTTTGCGGTGAGTGAGAAGTTGATGTCTACGTTTTGAGCCATGCGTGGCTCATCTTCAGGACAATAGCGATGCATGGGAAGTTGTTCATCTTACATTGAAGTATTAATACATAACAACCTTGTTGGGATGGCGCCGACTAGGTTTTTTGGTAGTTTTTAGGGTTTAAATTGTTTTTAATTTTTAAGTCCATTACAATCACTATGTTTTAAATTTTATTTTTTAATTATTAGACCTAATTATCAATTATATTAGTCCTATATTATTTTAAGTTAATTATTCTTTTAATTTAAATGTACTTTAGTTTAGGATTTAATATGTTAATAAGGTAGTTTATTAATTTAAATTTACTAGTTAATTTAGTAATTAATTTAATTTAAATTTATAATCTATTGGTTGAAGAACATTCCCGAGGATAATTTGTTGGATCTCTTTATGAAAAATCTAAAGCAGATCATTCAACATGAGGTACATCTCTTTGAACCTAAATCATTGGACAATGATTTTAGTTTGGAAAGGAAAGTTTAAAGTAAACATATGGATACTAGAAGGGATGCTACTAATACCCGTAGAGAGGAAATTGTGTCCTCCCCCAAACAAAATCAACCTACAAGGTTGTGACCTCAAAAGTTGAAGGGAAAAAGAGAAAAGTGTTGGTTTATCCCACAATACTAAGAGTGGGGGGGTGAATCAGTATTGTCTCTTTTTACTTAAAAATACATAAAAAATAAATAATGAAGACACAAAACTTATCGTGGAAACCTCAAAGAGAAAAACACCAACACAAAACTCATTAATAAGATGGATTTAATTTTTTTTTATCTGCTACTACAAAAAGGATGTAAACACACCCTAGGTTTTTCCTGAAAGTACAGATAAGGATGCTACAATACCCCTATGGTTTTCTGCCTGCTACAACAGACAAGGGTGGTATGACACCTTGTTCTTTAGCTATGACTAGAAGGAGGCTTTGACCCCTTGTAGACATGTGGCCTACCCTAGCACCACCCTGCCACCCTGATATGATTTTCTTAGTCTTTTTGGAACAGTTGTAAACTATTCCCTTCGGAATCTATCAAGCTTCATAACAGAGACCCCTAATTCTTTACACATTCATTTAATAAATACCCTTTACATATCTCTTATCAGTGCATCTCTCCATAGATGCACTATTTCATTTTGGATCGTGACTGTTTACTTACAAACACAACCAATCGTCATCTACACGTTCAACTGTCGCATCATTTCAGCATTAAGTTTCAGCAAATGCATCATTTCATTCTTCTCACAGCTCAGAATTATTTTATGCATCCTTGTTTATTGTTTACTGGTGTTTTTGTAATATTCTTCTCCAGATACAATCCAGACTGTTTATCTCATGTTCGAATCTCTCCGGACCATTGATCTACTCTACAGATTTCCTCTTGAAATCGTATATCCACACAAGGTTTTTGTTTCAATGATTCCCCATCGTTGATCTCCATCAGGCTTCTCCATGAGTGTCAATCTCTAGATTACAGGATGCAGAAACGTAACATTTCATCAAATCTTATGTCTATTTTCTGCAAGCTCCTTTCCGCAAGCTCCTTTCCACAAGATTCTTTTCAAAAGCTCCTTTTCGCAAGCTTCTTTCCGCAATTTTTCTTCCGCACCATCGATATTTTGCGGAGTCTTTCCCAACCTTCAATCTTTCATATTGTAGGTTGCAGATTGCGGGTTCATACAATATTTAAATGTTATTTCAGCAATTCCCTTTCCGCATTTTTTCTTCCGCCACATCGATCTCTTTTTAGTGGAACTAATATCAGCCGTCCAATCTTTATCTTTTGCGGAACTTTGGATTTTCATCCTAACTATTGTAATTAATCCTTAACTGTCGGATCTAGTACGGGACTAATATAAGCCGTCCGATCTTGATTGTTGCGGTGACTGATCCTTAATCGTCGGATCTCATGTGGGATGCTTCCTGTCGGTCGATTTTAGATCGAATGCTTTTCTCACCATGATTTTGCGGATCTGCATGATTTATTTGCGAAAATCCTCTGCGACTGTTTCTAACAGTTTTGAATATTTATGTACACAGATAATTTCATCATGCTGTTGATTATAAGGAATTTATAAACACTCTCACAGATATAGTTTCTCTATTATTTAATTGTTACATATACTCTAACTCCCGGTCATTTCACTCTTCTGTAGTTCTACTCTTCATTTGTCTAACCAACTTTGCCATTCATACTACATCTCTACTTCCACTTGACCTTCATTCTTTGTTTCATTAACCATTGTTTACATCATACTATTGACACTGTCTTGGAATTCTTCAGATCAGTCATTCATGCTGTCTTATCATCCATGTCCATCTCATCCATTGCATTTGTTATAAATGAACTTTTATGACATCATCATTAGGACAACATCATATTCCATGTCATCATATCTGTCATGCCACTTCCTCAACTATTCCATTCCATGCCATTACTACCTTAGTCTTTTACTGAGTTCGTCTTGCCATCATATCCACTAGTTATTCCTTTGTCATTTGCGAACACCTTTGACATCAATGAAAACTATATACTCAACACAAAGGATAAAGCTATCCATGCCATTCTGACCCCAATGTCTATATCAATGAGATGGTTTCCTACTTTCTTGGTATAGACATTGGGGTCAGAATGGCATCTAGAAAAACCAGTGTCAAGGATAAAGCTATCCATTTTGGCATACTAAGCTGTAGGAGCTTGCTTAAGGCCATATATGGATTTCTTAAGGAGACATACAAGGCCAGAGTTATTCTGAGCATATCCAGGAGGTTGTTCCATGTAAATTTCCTCATGTAAATTACCATGTAAAAAGACAGACTTGACATCCATTTGATGGAAATCCCAGTTATGTAAGGCTGCAAGGGAAAGAACAAGGCGGATGGAGTTGATTTTTTCTATAGGGGAAAAGGTTTAATTGTAGTCAATCCCTTCAACTTGGGAAAAAAACTTTGGCAACTAACCTTGCCTTAATTATTTCAACACTTCCATCTAATGCATACTTAGTTCTATAGACCCATTTACATATGACAAGTTTTCTTCCTTTTGGAAGAGGAACAAGATCCCAAGTATCGTTCGCCATTAAGAAACGATATTCTTCATCCATAGCTACAACCCAATTTGGATTTCCTGAAGCTTCTGCAAAAGTTTCTGGATTATGATTCTCAGAAACTTGAGCCAAAAGAGAAGAGGCTCACTTAAACTGAGAACATGTTCGATGTTGATCTCTAGGATCACTGGCAAGATTACCACTTGCTTCCCATGTTGAACGGACCCACCGAGGAAGTGTTGGTGCTGGTGCAATTGGAGGAACATGAGCAGGTGGAGGTGGATTTTCATCCTCACTATCATCATCAGAAACTGGAGTTGGAAACCTATCAAGGAAGCTAGAAGAAGAAGAAGAATAAGAAGGCACAATCACCGAATCAGACTCGCAGGCCAAAGATGGCACACCCGCCAAGTTAGGCTCGCAGGCCAAGAGATTTTCATCAAATTTAACATCTCTTCTAATGATTATATCATGAGAATGTGGCAGAAGAAGTCTATAACCTTTTACATCTTCAGAATATCCAACAAGTATGCACTTTTCACTTTTAGGCTGCAATGCTTTCCATTTTTCATCCGGAATGTGAGCCCATGCTTCACAACCAAACACACAAAAGTGACTTACATCTGGTTTAATTTTACTCCATGCTTCTTCTGGTGTTATACCCTGTAAAAATTTAGTGGGTGTACGATTAACTATGTGATTTGCACAATTTATGGCCTTAGCCCAATATTGAAGACTTAGTCCCTTAGATTGGATCATACAATTAGCCATTTCTTTTAAAATGTGGTTCTTTTGTTCAGCTACACCATTTTGTTGTGGTGTATATGGAACAGTGTGCTGTTTTTGGATTCCTTATTCAGTGCAAAAAGTAGTGAACTTGTTGTTAACATATTCTCCTCCATTGTCATATCTTAACTTAATGATTTGATGACCAGATTGTTTTTCAACAAGGGCCTTGTAGACCAAGAACATGTTAAATACTTCGCTCTTAAGTTTTAGGAAGTAAACCTAAGTGCGTCTGAAGTAGTCATCAATGAAAGTTAAGAAATATTTGAAACCAGAAAAGGAAGCAGATGGAAGAGGGCCACACAAGTCACTATGCACAAGCTCCAAGGGAACCGAGGCGTGCCAAGAGGCACGTTTGTCAAAACTATCCCGATGATGTTTTTCGAGTACACAACTGGAACAAACACCATCCTTGCAAGATACCAGTAGAAGACGAGTCACCATATTTTCTTTACATAGTTGTTGCAATGAGCGATAATTTAAGTGACCAAATCGCTCATGCCAAAGTTTGCTCAAGTTATCACTATGAGCAACAAAAAACAAAAGAAAAGGTGATGACCCAAAGTTGTTAAATTTGTACAACCTGGTAATATCATCAACAATTCCAGTAGCAAGCATATTTTGAGGATTTTTAAAATCCTTGATTACAACTTGGTGAGGTGTAAACGTCACAGTTTTACCTTCACTTGAATGAGTAATTTGATAGACTGATAACAAATTGCAGGAAATTTTTGGAACACATAGTACATCACTGAAATGACCATTTTCTACTGGAACTGTTCTAGATCCTACAACACTTAGAGATCTATCATCACCAACAAATATTTGTTTGGTGTTACATTCATGCATAGTAGAAAACATGGCTTTATTCTTAGCCATATGATAAGATGCTCCAGAATCAATGAGCCATTCAATTGAAGTAGAAGAAGAAGATGCAGTATAAGAGTAACTAGAAGCACAAAGTGCATGTCCATGAGAGGTAGATTCTAAAGACGAATCTAGGCTGATGTGGTACTTCTTCATTGCTGCCTCCATACGATATTTTCGTGAGAAATGGTTAGAACTTGTAAGTATAATATCATAAGGGGCGACCATACTATAAAATAATGGCTGAAAGAACATAAATTAATTGTCTGGATGCAAAGAGCTCAAAAAAATGTGGTTTTAAAAAAACGACACTTAAAACAGATTCTGGATGATGAAGTTATGCTTGAGCAAAGAAAATGTTGAAGATGTCCCCAATAGTGACGTGACAGATATTAACTTCAACAACTATAAAAGGAAGCCCCCTCTTTCCAAGATCAACCTTTGACAATCACTTTTACAATAAAGTTGCTTTGAAGTGAATAACTTTTGTAGAATAAGTGATATTCACTTTTACAATAATGTGACTTTTAAATAGTGTGGCAATAAATTAAAAGACTTAAGTGACTCACTTTTATTTTATTTTATTTATGTGAGATGCACTTTACAATAAAATAACTTGAAAATAGAAATTGTATGCACTAAAAAGTAGCTTAATAAGACTTGAACTCAAGACCTATTAAGTAATAAAGCAACTTTGGACCAAGTGAGCTAAGTTTAAAAGGTACGTAAAATAATGGAAAGAGTAAGGGTTTTTTTTTTAACTCTTCTCTCTAGTTCTCTGTGCTTGGTTTCTTTTCCTGCAAATCACAAAAATAACAAAAAACAAAAAAACTTTTTCCACACAATGGGGTTAGATCTTGGTTAGCTTACTCGGAAAGTCTATGTTTTCAAGTTTTCTCGTTGTTTCTAATTTTCCGTGATCGCACAAGGTTCATGGAAAAGAGCATACGTAGTCGAGAAGACAAGAAAAAAAAATTCCTTACTATTTTTGATTCGCCGCGATAGCGCAAGGTGCACAACAAAGAGCATACACAGTCAGGGAAGGAAATGGTCCGAGACTAAAATAGAAAATATATAATAATAAACTGATAAAATATGAGATATTTAAAAAAATCTATCACTGTAACATTATACCTTCAGATTTTCCGAAATGGGTGTTTCTGGAGCAAACGAAAATGGTTTTCAGTGAAAGGAAAACTATTTCCCAATGGAAACGATGCTACAGATGCAATGGAATAGATCCCACATGACAAAAATGCACAAAAAATCTAGAAACAAAAACCCTTTCAAACTTTCGGCAACACCGGTTCCAGATCTTGATCAAAACCGAAAGCGGCTCTTCATAAAAGCTCTGATACCATGTTCGGGTACACAAGGTACTCCCAAAAGACCGAACACCTTCAGCAACCACTTCACAAAAATAGATCATAGATCAACACACCGATGTTTGTCATGTGGTTAAAACCCTTGAGAGGGAAACAGTCCACGGCCCCAACCAAATAGCTACTTGGAGCAATTTAATATGCAAAAGAAAAAAAGTTACATATGAGCTTCTCATAATCGATCAACTAGCTAAGGACCCTCTATGCTTTTTAAATAGAGATCATAGACCAATCAAGTGTTAAGCCACGAATCAATCCTAGGTATGATCTAAGAGAAGTTGAACCGTCGGATCACTCTATGTCTAGAACATATCGTGACCGTCGGATTAGAATATTTACAAATGCATACTAATGCATATTAAAGAAACACACTTTTACCTAACGGATATATTACACAAGTTGATCTTAACTAACTCCTAAGTGTCTAAATATCCTAACAAAATGAGAAGAAATCATTCTACGTAGACTATGAAGGGGAAGATATTCAAGAAATGAAATAGTCTCAAGATTTATATCTACAAGATAATACTTCAATCATATCTTTCCATACATTAGTAAACATTGTTGATGTATTTGTAACTTCGGAATGTATTCACTTGTAAATTTATTATTTTATTTCATTATACCCTGATGGATATGTTTTTTCCAAGGATTGGAAGAGTCATTAATATAATACAGTCATGTAAAGTCATTGAGGTTAACCCTCCATTTTAAGTCGAGGCAATAGACCCCACAATTGAGTTGTATTAGGGTTATTAGACTCTCCTAGAGAAGTCAGCCCTGTGAGTAAATGTCAAGTGGAAAACAAGTATAAATAGAGAGTGAGACTCTCTATTTGAAACACACACACACTCAACAATAGCGCATATGTGAGAGATGAGTAGCTCGCACAAGTGAGAGGGAGAACAACTGTTGGAGATCATCTTTGTATCTTTGGGTTTTACTTTTGGCATTGGTGCTCATTCTATCTGTTGGTAATAACTCCCGATTGATTATTCTATTCATGGCTAAGCATTCATTTATACATTCATGTGACGGTTGTGTTTCACCTTCAGTCCAGCCTTTTCGGCTTCCAACTATTCTATTTATTTATTTACAATATTATAATCCCTAATGGATTATATTCTAACAATCCCCCTCTTAATCCGAAGGGGTGTTCCTAAGTCCGAGCATGTTTCTGAACCTTTCAAACTTTTCTCGTCCAAGCGCTTTGGTGAAGATGTCTGC